>JAQFZY010002203.1:0-12497 GCA_034696285.1 Hypogastrura burkilli
GACAAAGTTTTATTGTAGTTAGTACGTAGCAGTTAACACAAGCGAGGCCAGTTATAGTGATTTAGCACTGATCTAGTCATATAAATATGTGAGATGCATGCATTTGTATTCAGATTCCGAGTTTAATCCGTCTATGCACTCTCTCTGCTGCATCAGCTTCTCATTTATTCAAGAAAATTACAGGTAGCCTGCAGTCTCCCGACTTATAATCTCCATTATTTCCCCCATTGTTACTGCAACTCTAAGTGGAGGGCCAATGACCCATAGCCATTCCTATTCCGGCCTAGTACTACTATTTGTTTCTAGGAAATCCTCGGGCCAAGACAGTAAGCTCTGTGGAGGTACCACTTAAAATGTTTGTACTTATTAGGACCCCTATTATTTATTTCCCACAGAGGAATTAGAGTCTCACCATGTCATGTCAAAATTGCATTTTTCCATTCTCCACAATAATACAATGGAATCCAAACAAGTGCTTGTTTTTCTGAATGAATCACTATACTATTACCTTAGAATGAGAGGGCAGGGGGGATGAGAGCTTTCTGTTATGCCAAGCCAATCCCATTACAATTGTGCCCACAATTACTTCCTAATTTCCATTTGCATGCGTGAAGTTGGGAGTAGCTAAGTAAGTATAATACGGTTTCGGTTTGTCCCATATTTCGGCTCCAATTACTAGGAATATTTTCACGCAAAGGGTGGGCCGCCTTAGAGTCAGTTTAGACTAGTTATGTTATAACGTTAAGAAATGTCCACAGAGGATAGGAGGAAGGGTGGGAGCGGAAAATTTGCCCACTCATCAGCTTGAAAGGAATTTGAGCCAATTTATGTGGGGCCTGTCAAGAACCACATGAAGAGGGCCCATCTATTCCTAATTTTACACACATTTCCCGCTCAACTGATTTATTCGGCATAATGGCTCAGCATGGGAGAGGGGCTGGCGGGATTTGTTTGGCCACGGTGGCCCAGCCCATTGGATTGTGGACGGGACTCCGCACACAGGGATACCGTTCACACAATCTCAGTCACTGAGACGGGCTGGGATGAATTAAGTTCAATTCCCCTCATGGGCCTATACTGCTCTGACATCTGAATATTGAGATTAGGTTTATATGCTTTGGAATAAATCCTGAATTTATTTAATACGACTGGAAAGTATTAGACCAAGCTTCTAGAACTTCTGACTAAAAAACAAACGAAACTACTGAATTATAATTCACCATACTCAGCACAATCCAGCTTCTATGTTAAGCTTATCTTAACCTAACCTGAGCTTTGTGTTGGGTTGAACTTATTCAATTCGAGATAATTATTAAGCCTGGCATAGATGTCCTTATTATTTCCTGTACAAGTTCACCTACATAACTACAGGTAGTGCGGCTTTTAATATTGTAGATTTCTGCATTTAATAAACAGCGTTAAACTTTGTTTTTGGTGCAACTTTTCCGCTTTCCTTCCCATCCCCATCACCGCATACAGTTGACCTTCTTGTAGTTTTGAAATGCTAAAATATCAAATCAAAAATGTACTGGCGGAAACATTAATCAGTGTCGAAGCGCAGAGCCAACTTTGCTAATCGGCTAACTATTTAACTATTAATTTTTTGAGGTGCCATAATTACAAGTAATTGTACCTACCCATCAACCTCTGCGAGCTCATCTTTTTGAATCATCATGTGAATGAATGCTTGGAAATTAAATATTTTCCCCTGACTGGCGTAGGGCCGATTCAAAGAAAATCGTAGTGCATCTTTAGTGATTCAGTGGATACAGAAGTTCTTAATGAGGATAGTATGACCGTGATGGCTTATCGGCATGTTCGGGTCTCAGTCTAGTTCATAATCTTAGCAGGTGGCAAGTTCCTTAGTATCAAGTCCATGGCATGGAGCTGATGTTTTAGGAGTAATGTACCTATATTATTTAGATTTCCTGATATGGTTATATCAGCCATTATCAGCCGTTACTAGTATATAGATATCTGTACCGGTTTATCCAAGGAAACTCACCCTCGTCTTAGATTTAATTATTAGATCGACTTGGTCACTGAGAACTTTTTTTATACATATTGTTTTTACATTTATTTATTTTTAGATTAAATTAATAGATAGAATAGACTCTCTTAGTCATACCTTTTTAAGAACTATAACTTTTTAGATTATTAAGCATAATTTATTTAGAGTTTAAGTAGAACTTTTAGATGGCAAAATTTGTATTCACTCAAAATGTTGAAGCGATTAAAATTGAATGGAAATGTTAGATTTTCCAACACAGCTCTTACTTAAACCAAAAAATATTACCGCCCTATCTTAATGGGGAAAGCATGCTAAACTGAACACTCAACTACACCGGCTCCTTAATGTGACATTTTAATTATTAATTGCCTGTACCCTGTACTTTAGATAAGAGTGTCTGCAATTAGATGAGTTTGAGATTTATGGTTTCCGCTTAAGCAAAGATGATGACCAAAATGCATTTTATTACTTGTCTGGGCCTGGTGTCCGGTCTGCGTCTACTGCCAAATTCAAACTCAGACTCACTGCTCTGCCAAATTTCCGCAAATGGCCAATTTGATGCTGCGGAAATTCCCTGTAATTACAAGCTATAAATAATAATAATTTTGCGAAGATTCGACCCTATCAGGCTTGGATCTGGATAACTGCTAATTGGATTCAGCAAACTCGGAAACTTTCTTCCTTAAAGCAGTCTCTCATCTGAAATAACTGTAGACTCTAGCACGCGAATCCGAGTTTCGTAAAGAATCCTTGTTTCGTAAAGATAGTAAAACTTTGTAGATTGTACTTCGTGCAGTATTATATAAAATTTTACTGACTTATCCCAAAATCTTTTATTGTGTAGTTCACCTCTAATTTTTACAATCAGATAGGATTCGTTGTAAGTGGAAGTCATGCTTGAGTCAAGCCTTACTTTTCCCCGCAAATCCGAGCTGTATATTTTATGGAGAGTACAGCTTAATGCGTCATTCTAGGGAATCAAGACTAATAACTCGCCTGGCTGAATAAATGATAGATACGGTAGTGCGGAAAGGTACTTGTCCGAATTTACACTTTTGATGCTCATATCCGAAGGATACGCCCAGGCGTTAGTTCCTTTACCTTCTTTTCCGGTATTCTTAGAGATGACTATGGTTGAAGTATGAAATGTTCGAATACTGCAATGTGATCGGTATAAAGTAGCTATTAATTGGATATTAATTAACTGTACCGTAATATATATGAAAATTACTTTTTCGACGGCCAATCGAACGGCGTATATCTTACGAGCGAATCCAAGATGAACTATATTGGAGTAAGAATTACCATTGAAACTAACTCTCCTTGGTTACGCATAATGCGTAACTGCGTGTCAGACCTGTTTCGCTAACAGGTAGATTTCCACAGGACCGCAACCCTAAAGCAAGTTTCGTTGTCATTAAAGGACTAACCTGCCGCCCTTCTTGGAGCTAGATGGGATCCGATGTAGAATTAAGCAGTAAACATGACTTCCCCTATTAGGAAATATAATAATTCGTTCTTCGTTCCAGGTGTGGACGTAACTGCGAACCAAGATGAAATCTCAGACCATGAAACCTTCCAACTGGAATTTGACTCTTCCACGGGGAGATGGTACTTTCGGACCATGAAGGATAAGTACTGGACCTTGGAGACCCAGGGCGGGATTCAGGCATCCGCAGACAAAAAGTGAGGAAATAAATCAACAGAAAAAAATAGTTTAAGTCTTAGGGGAATAAATGTGACTTTTTCAGAATTTTTTTCCCCTAAGCAATTAGCTAATATTCCATAAGTATTGTGCTTTCTTTTTGGCAGGACTTCAAATGCCCTTTTTGAGATGGAATGGCTGGCGGACGGCTCGGTGGCCTTCCGGGCCAACAACGGGAAGTATATTGGGGCCAAGCGGTCGGGTCATCTCTATGCCAACTGTGAGGTCTCCGATGAAAATGCAAAGTTCTTCTTCTATCTCATTAATCGGTGGGTCTCATTAGGTCAACAGGACGTGACTGAGCACTGAGTTTGACAGGCAGTAATTCCCCATTTTTATTCCCAGGCCCATCTTAGTTTTGAAGTGTGACCAAGGGTTTGTGGGCTACAAGACCGGCGCCTGTCCCCGTCTGGAGTGCAACAAGGCGTCTTATGAGACCATTCAAGTGGAGCGGGACGAGAAGGGCGTTGTGCACTTCAAAGGTGCCTAAAATTAAATCAACTGAATTTAAGCTAAAAATTAATTATTTGGAGGTTGTATTAGTTTCCTGAAAATATTTTATCCGCGTATAACTACATAACTTTAAGGTTAGTATCTCCCTTATGTGACAGGAGTCAATTAACGTGTTAGGGGACAGTAAAATGCCAGTCGATATTTCACGCACAATTCTTAAGTAGAAATGACCTATTTCACTCATAGTATGAATTACTATACTACATCTCACTAGTAAATAAACCTGCTTGGTTCTCACCAAGGTTCCTTGACAACAAGATTGAGGTTCAATAAACCTTGGTTCTCACTAAACTTAGATTTTTCATAAATAATATTTTCCTCTCAAACTATTAACTTGATTCCTGTTACAGGTCAAAATGGGAAATTTTGGGGGACGGCTGGAGACGAAGTGGCAGCGGATGCTGAGCTACCCTCAAAATTTTCCATTGAACTTCGAGAGCCGACCCGAATCTGCATTAAAACGACGGCCGGACTCTACCTAAATGCTGAAAAGAACGGGAAGCTGGCCGTTGGGGGCTCAGACAGCGAAAAGGCGACGAAATGGGAGTTTTAAGAACCAGATGACCTCCATTCCATCCGACCTTATTATAATTTAATCCTAACTATTTATAAATTCACATATTTACTGTAGCTCTAGTTGTGATTCTGAAGCCCAATTGATTCCTATCCCTTTTGTTACCACAATCATAGTAGTAGATAGTAGAACGTATTTTTTGTCTCTCGCACCTCTTACACTTATATATGATGAAATGGTTGATGTCTGTAGGCTAGCTCGCACAGAACTTAGGAAATTAATCCTGATATTAAATATGATTCTTAAGATTAGTCATAGGAGCTAGAGTTTGTAGGGAATTGTAATGAAAAACACGGTGCTTTGAACATTACCGTTCACACTTGTAACTACAATAGAACACTGTACTCTGTACTGTATATGGTTTCCGCACCTGTACTTACTAATATGGTTTATCCTATTACATAGCTCACTGTTACTCTTTAGAATATTTAAGTAAAGGGTGTACATTTCTAGAATCCTTATTCTAGGTTAGAGATTAGGTAGAGACTAAGAATGCATACGTCATTCTCATTGGCGTTTAAGAATTGTGCATTGGCTTCTTATGCTGCCAAAGAATGATTTGACTGTATAGCGAATTGAGGGCGGTAGTTGTCTATAGATTCCCTATAAATAGATGTAGGTCTAATATTATTATCAGTGTTGCACTAGACTAGACCTTTTGTGAGTGAGCTTTGAAAATCGAAATCGAAACAATAATGCTGTAAATTCGTCCTTTTCTATATGTCCGTATTATCCAGTACTACAATTGAATTAGTTACTGAATTGCGTAGTATTGGAAAGGCACATTTGTACGGGCGGTTTGTACGATTATGCACCGTGTAGGATCGCCTAGTAATCCTAATTATGAAGACTTGCATTTTGAATTGAGGTTGAGGTAAACCTTTTTGTAATTTCTTACTCTTAGTCCGACACTTACCTCGAGGAAGTGTGTAGTGTGAGGAGTGTCAAGTTATATGCATGTAGTTCTAGGTTAAGTGTGAATTTAAATAAAGTGCTTCAGATATTCACTATCCAGTACTTCCAGTATCCTGATCTTGACTCACGTTAGAAGCTGCTTCGATCAACTTGAAAACTGCAAAAAAAAATATATTAGAATCATGGATTCAGTATCTTGTATTACAACCGGCTGTGAATTAAAGCCTATATGTTACGTATCTACATACTATAACGTTATTTCTATGTATTTACAGTTGGTGTATTTATTCCAATATAGTAGGTCTAGAATGGCACATCTTGACTTTAAAACAGCAGCTTATAAAATATACTACATGCATATATACATAGTACATACGTACATATACGCTACGCTACACTGTATTACTGCAAATATAAGCAATACATAATTAGAAATTTCGTAATGAACTTTTGATGTCATAAGAGAAAGTCTTCTTAGGGAAGTGAATACATTTCAATTCCATTTCGTGAACAAATCTGTGGAGAGAGGTTGTTTAAAATTGTGCTTTCTGATTATAAATTGTCAGTATCCAGTTACCGGCTCTTATTCTGTGCAAAAGCTATTGGACCGAACGGACACTTTGAGTTGAAGGTACATATAAGCAGGTACAAACGCATTTAACAGAAAATATGTACATGAACGAACATTTATTTGAATTAAATATGAATTTCAGCAATGGATTCGTCAAAAGGACGACCAGACGGGTTCCACAATAATCAACCACCGGGCAAGTTCCAGCTGGACCATCGTCATGAACATTGGGAATTTTGTCCCTATGATGCTTCTCATCAAATATTGTAAGTGACTTCAATTTATATTTCTACGAAAGCATCTACTATCTCTACCTTTCAAACTTTTAGGAGCACGCGTATGACTATCCATATGGTCAAGTGCAGACGAAACTACATGAAGCGAATGGAAATGGAGAGGGAGATCCCGAACATGATTCCTTGTCGTTTTAACTTCACGCATCAGGTTCCTAGTCCGGAGCTGGCGTATCATGAGGTCCGTTGTGCGGATCGGTGGAATGTAGTATCCTATGACATTGTTCGTCGTCGCCAGGCCGTAGAAGGTAGGCTTCCATTTCATTTGAAATAAGTGGCAATAGTGTAATATATTGTGGAACCTGAACTAAAATGATCCCTATTCATAATTATTATGATTAGCAGCTAAGGAACTGAAGAAAGATGGGCACTCCCAAGCACCCAAGGAGCCGGTTGGCACCAAGATAGCGGTTAGTGTTAGTGGTTCGAATGACAGCTGGACAAGCGACTACACGGAGTCGAGCGGTGGTTCCCGTACCCCTTCTGTCCGGGCCGACGCTAGCAGCGCAACTCAATCCAAGGCAGAAACTTCTGAACCGAAGCCGGAAGATTGGGAGGCGGAGTGCCATATGGAAGACGCGCGGGCCCGCCTTAATCCTGCTGCACAAAATCCGGCCCCGCGCCGCTCCTTCCGTCCTCTCTGGAAAGATCCGGAGCCTGGTTGGCACTAATGGTAAGCCTCATTCGTGATTGTAATAACAATTTTCGCCAAATATAAATACATTCTCTTTAAATCAACGCAGATGCAGCTGACGAAAGAATTACAGAGAAGGGCATATGACCTCTAATCCCTGGTATCACACCCACACAAACACATTCCTCGTGCACCTCTTCCTCCACTAGAATACCACTCTTAGGTATAGCTAATTAACCAACTAAATAGGTTAAGATCCTTTGGAGCCAGTTAATGAATTCGTATGAAACATATTCCATAGCCAATACATAAATAGAGAGAGGTAATATTTTGCAATCAATTTTGAAGGTGAATAAACCGTGGTCTGTCCTTGAACTACTGTTTGCTTGCAAATTGAAAATTGAAACCCATAATTCTACTTCTTAATGAAGGTAAGCTTTTATTTTATTTTTCGGAAACTTCAAAATTACATAAAATCTAAATATGGAACGGGAGTGATGACATACATAAAATAAATAATTTCTATGCATTGAATTGTAGAGTAAATTGGACCAGTAGTGAAGAGGGCCTAAAATTCTGGTTTAGATCCAACCTAAATTTTTAGCTTGAATATTTGGAGTATACAGCCCTATATATCACATAATAAACGAGTGATACAGACCTACATCTTAGATACATATAGAACGGAGTTTGGCCTGGATTCTCGGCCCAAAAGTTTGGTCCCAGGTTCGAGAGAAAGATTGATTGTTCCCTATGAAGGGAATACAATTACCGGAGACGGAGAAAAGGAGTGAGAAAAATGGAACCCGCCGACTTGGCTCCATGATGTGGACTGGAGACAATCCGACGCTTATTAATGTATGAGGAAGTGATACAATGATTAGCTAAGACGCCTCCAGCCCTAGCTCCAAACCTGATTTATGGACTTCCCTTTCTTCGGCCCGAGACAGGCTCCCAAGTGAAGAGGCCGGGATTTTCCCGCCTCCAATTACTCTTTATTCCGCCGAGTCTCTGAGTGACACAGGAAACTTCTTCTGAAATCAGATGCTCCTAATTGATTACAGTTCCCGCCTTTGTGGTAATGATATAAAAGTCCCATTTTGGGAAGGGCCTTCCAAACTCTAATCTCGGATCCCCGAAAACTTTAAAAGGGGGGCTCTTGATTGGGATCCTGAATTACGACCAGGCCAGAATATTCTAAACAAAATGGCTTAAGGGCTAAACTTTTTTTTTTAGTGTCAGTGTACTTAGCCTAATAACATTCTGGAGCTGGAAGCCGCAAAGGGCCCTGCAGTACCTTGGGGAAAGGACTCACACAAACTTTCTCCCTTCACGCACTGCCTTACTAATAGCATCATTCCGGGATTTAGGCAACTTAACTTTTCTTGAGGCGGCCGAGATGAAGGGACCTATGCTACAAGGAGCCTTAATTTACTCCAGTACTCTGCCCTGAGTTCGGTTCACGCTCAATTCTGTACGCATAGCTTGTTGTGCACAGATTTAAACATTACGTAATGGGAAGTCAGGGTGTTTTAAGCCGTGCAAAATAATTATTATTACTTCCACATATTAACATATCAAAGTTAGAGCGTGCTGGTAAAAGTAAAAGTACGTCAAGCTTTGATACAAAATTAAATATGTTACACCCCAACCCCGAAATAGCTACAACTAGTTATGGACTCTTTTTTCACAACCGACCATTACCCGAAAACTTCGAGGAAACCTAACCTAACCTAATTATAATGATACTATCACGTTAGGTTAGGTTAGATTAGCTTATGTTAAGTTGGGTTAAGTTAAGTTAGGTTACTACAGTCAAATTTGAAAAAGGCGTCATTTCGGCTTGTGGCTGGTTTCAACGTCCACAGACCGTTTTCGGGATCGAGGTGTAACATATACATGTATTGTGGCAGTTACAAAATACCGGCTAAATCTAGCAGGATTTGTATACGCGTGCGTAAACGATGGTTGCCGCAATTGACCGACCCGGAATTGGCTGCCCTCACACATCCTCCCCGTATAGTTCACATAGAGTGCATAGGTGCCTGGGCTGGATTCTTTGGTTCGTCTTCAAGCCGAACTTTAGGAGACAGGCGGAGAACAGATTGAAGTGTTTTATATGCTAATCAGCCCGTTTTATTATGGTCTAGCCCCGCTCTATTGCTGTCCTCCTTCTCTCGAATAAGAAGTAGGACTAATTTGGGGGCGAGACGGTTCTTCCCAGAACCGTACGTGCACTGTGGAATACCTACGAACATAATATATGGTACCGCCAATTTTTACACTGGGTTGGAATTTATCGGGAATTCATGATTTCACTTCAGTCTCGAATAGAGAAGCTCGTAGAAGGTATATTATGATATATACATAAATGCATTATGGAACCATGGAATCTAAATTAATACTAACTACCAAACTTATTTTCGTTGGTCATAAACCTAAGCATTTGCCTAGTTATGTTTCATCGCGTTAGGATGAGTTTTTAGACTGCATGGGTTGGTTTTGTGTAGATAATTACTAAATGTAGCTCAAAGTCGAATATTATACAATATTTTACCTCGCAAACTAACTGACTCCTATTTATGCATTGTTTCAGATAGATGTAGTTGTGCCTACAAATACAAATTAATTGTACAAGCCGTACAAGTAACGTTGGTCTGCTAAATTCTTTAGGCAGTCGCTAGTATTTTTGTTACGATTTAAACTAGTCATTACTGACTACAAATCATTATTAAATTATTAAAAGTGCGGCCCAAATAATAATATCGACCATTAAAAGGAAAAGTTAGATTGTCGAATATTAAAGCCATTACATATAGCCAAACTAGGTCAATTTGATCTTGTTAGAGTAGGTTAAGCTAGGTTAGGTTAATTCGAAATTACCGAAATGACTTTATTCCAATGTCAGAATCTTAGTTTTTTTTTTAGTTTAATTATTTTCGGTTAAAAGCTATAATTTTGGGGTGGCAATAAATACAAGACAGGCTTTCGGCGCGGATACTAAATTAAATACTTAGATATGTATCTACTACCTACCTAGATACTCTCTATGTAGTACCTATTTATTAGTCTAGTCTCGACACGGCTTACCGAAAACCTAAACAGCACAGTAACTGCACCAAACTTGGCACCTAACGTTTTTTGAAAAATCAATGTCCGCTTCTACATACCTACCACATAAACTCAGTCTAATTTTGTGGACCTAAAACTGGGCCGGAGCCTTGTAATTATTGCCTACACGACTCTCCCAAATCGGATAATCTTAATGGGTCCCATAGGGGACCTGTCTCGAGCCCTACCTTTACTGTCTTAACTTCTAGTAAAGGCCATGTTGATTTCCCTCGCTCTCATTCCGCCTAACCCCCTTTCCTCAGGTTTTATGGGAAAATTCATGGGGCTAGGAGCCCTTTCTTGTTCCCAGAGAAAATAATGTCCCGCCGGCCCAGAGGTTCATAAAAAGTAGTTTAATGGGTTTCCCTTAATGCCAGTTTAGTAAATGTCGGTAGGTTGTCGAGCACAGAGGGCAGAATGGACGTTATATTAACTGGAGCAGCACGCTCCCGGCGTCCACCCGGTATTATGGTCCCAGACTTGATTTACTGGTCCTCCCAAACGGCCCCGCACTTAACTGTCCGGAATAAGCAATAAACTTCGGGGACGTCAACTCTAATTTTTCATTACGGTCCCACTCGGAGCCTGGACAAGGAACAGGGCCCAAAGCAATGTACCGGCCTTGTAAGGCATCCTCATAAGGCATCTGGGCCGAAGGCCTTGTGCATTAGGACAGGGAACGTGCCTTGTATAGAGTTGTCAAAAAGGAACGCTTGTGTCCGAAGAGAAAGTCGCTTTCTCCGCATTCAATTAGCACAATTTTCATTTCCGCACAGATGCTACAGATAGTACGAAATGTTTTAGAAGATCCTACCACTGATAGATAGGAACAAATTTGAAAACTTTTTAATGTAGCCTCAGGATCTGATTGGGTTGATGCATGTAGCCTCTCTTATCTTAACGGGGCTTTCTTATGACTTTAGAACTAACGAACTAATGCATTCATTAAAAAATTCCAGTTCAGGCAAATCACAATTATACCTGTCCCGTGTAGATTTAAGTACCTACAAGAAACTCTTCAATCGTGCAGGATGGAACATACCCGAAAACAGCGCCCATGGTGTTAGCTATTAAGCTAAATTGTTAAATTTACATCAAATATTTAAGCAATTATTATTACCTAAAGTCTTTACCGACGTCTGTATTCAGTATTCATACACGCAATGGATATTTTCTTCCCCAAGTAACGTAACGCCGTATATTATCTAACTAAACTTAAGCGCCAGTATACATTTAGTGTATGAATTGAAGAAAGAAAAGTGTTTCACTGTACTTACAGGATCTTACTCATCGACAAATGGTTCATGTATTCATATCTTGTATGTGAGTGAATTGTAAATATCTACACGATTGGTCAATGCCAATGTTCATTATGGCATAGACTGCTCCGAATCGATACTTATTTAAAATTTTCCTGAGCCCAAAGCTGAAGCCCGGTCCTGGACTCCGAATTCAGAATCAATACTAGGTTGCCTGGAGCCTAATCTAACTGAATTAGGGCGTGTAATTGCTGAGAAGAGAGCTCCCTTTATTTGATTACTGGACTTTCTCTGCCTCAGCCCTTGGACCCAGAGCTGCTGAGTCGGGATTCCCTCAAATCAGGAGGCTCCGCAATAATATTTATAATTCCATTATGCAGCCTGCTCTGGGAAGTAATTAGGACCCCGGGCACTCAGCACTCCATTACTCAAATCCAGGGGAAGTCTAACTATGGAGAAACTAAATGGGGGAGTTCTATAGTTCACAAATCAGAAAGGCAGGGACCGAGAGCCTCAAAACCCGTTGTCATCTGCTGAACCGACAAAGCAAATACGTATAGTAGTTCTAAATGTGTACGTTTCTTTTTGGTCCGCCTACGCTTAAAGTACCTGCTACATTGTGGACAAAACTGTGCTCTGGCGAAATATACAAAAGCTAAATCAAAATTACGAGCGTAATTTTTGGAACGGTGAAATTCAATAGGTACAAGTATTCTGAGACAACCAAGCAGTATGAACTAAGCTGCCAATAAATTACATATGCAGGTTTATAAAAATATTAAATAACTTTATGGCCTTCAAACACGTTGTGCAGTAGTGCTGTACTGTACCTACTAGATATAGGGTTTTCCTATCTCCCGCACGCCAGCAATGTTTTGAGGCTGACGTCGGTAGATGTGTAAAAGAGTGCA
>JAQFZY010002204.1:0-12496 GCA_034696285.1 Hypogastrura burkilli
CCAGCAAATGGTTTTTGTAGTTGAACCCCCCCCCCCCCCCCACCGTTTTAATGTTCACAAAGATGATTTAGAATTGTGTTGTTCAAAATGATCGTTTACAATTTTAATGCTCACAAAGCTGAGTTTATGTAATGTTCGTTTACAGCTTCAATGTTTCAAAAAGTCGTATGAAGCTTTAATGTTCACATATTCACAATTATAATTTGCAACTTTATTGCGCACATATTCACAATGATCAGTTTCAGCTTTAATGCTCATATATTCACAATGATCACTTGCAGCTTTAATGCTCACATGTTCACAATGATCAGTTTCAGCTTTAATGCTCATATATTCACAATGATAAATTGCAGATTTAATGCTCACATGTTCACAATGATCACTTGCAGCTTTAATGCTCACATATTCACAATGATCACTTTCAGCTTTAATGCTCACATATTCACAATGATCACTTTCATCTTTAATGTTCACATAGATATTCTCAATAATCGCGTACAAATTTAACGTTCATATTCACATATTAATAACGATCGCTTAAAAATTTAATCTGCACAATATTAACAACGATCACTTGCAGCTCTAATGCTCGCATACTCACATAAATCGTTCGACAACTTTATAACTTTAATGTCCGAATTCCGAAATCTCGTTTAAAGTTTCAATGTTCACAAATATCGTAACTAATTTTAATGCTGACTATGGTTGCTTATAGCTTTTTATTGTTCACAAAAGCACGTTTGTAGTTTATACTATAAGTAAAACTATTATATACTGCATGATTCAGTTAGAAGTCAGACAGAAAATTGCGAAATCGTCCTTCTAATTGTTAAACGTCGTTGTGTAAGGTTTTCCGGGTTTTGGTTCTTCCGGAGTTCGCGTCAAAACAAGCTTAGTTGAGTCGTTTTACCACATTTAATGCATTACGATACAGTCCTACCTTGTAAAGGGATAGTATTTTTAAGAAAGAAAAAACACTTTTCGAGGAAAAACTACATTAAATGGAATACAGTTACTTACTTTTTCACGTAAACTAAATATGTATCGAAATCTCATCCAACAGAAAATCAACATATTAGGATATGACTTAAAATACAGTACAACCTAACCCTACTCTAACTGAGGATTTTCACTTTTCCGGTAAACTCCATATTTAGTCCAACCCAAAATTATGGGAATATAGAATTTCAGAATTCCTTAAATCCCAAACGTATACGAGGCAAGGCTCTTTGGAACCTGGCTTTCCCTTCCTTCCCTTTAGAGTCTATAGTCAGAAGTCAGTTGGGCCGATTTCCCCATGCCCCTTGGCCCTTTCCCTTCCCTCCGTCCCAGCTCCCAGTCCCAGTGGCGGTAGTCATACTTAAGTTGGGGCTAGGAACATTTAGGAAGGCCCTCTCCATATGAATGAACTTTTTTCCCTTTGAAAAATTTAGGCAGAGGTCCCATGGACTCGCCGAATATGAAAGGGAGCGGGGGAAAGGCCGGGTAATTCAGTGAATAATTTACTCTAGAGACTTAAATAATTCAGGAGGAGGGTTATATGCAGGTAGGCCAGGGAAGGTGTCCATACGGGACTCGGGCGGCCAGACTTGGGCTTATCTGGGCATCTGAGAGAGTGGAGAAAGTTAGGCGGAGGCTCCAGCTCACTAGTACATAATGTACTACGTTGGGAGATGGGAGATACTACATGGGAATGGGACACAACAACGGAATCAATACACAACTTATGCCCGGACCCAATCTTGGTCAGCCCCAACCCGAGCTCCCTTATTGTATTGTCAATGTTGATTAGATCCAGAATCAAATTTCCTTACTTTCACCTTAAAGAGGAGAAATAGGGAGGGAATGGAAATTGTAATTTTCTCTAGCGGCAAAGTATTGTGGCATGTATGTCCTGTCCTACCGGCGGCCATTATTACTTCAGCCTGTAATTTAAACGACGCTGGCTACTAGTTTCGGCAAATTCCTGCAGAGATTTTCAAGATTAGTATTTCAAATCAAAAGTCAATTAAAACAAAAGTTATATTAAACCTAGTATTGCTTTATTTAGGTATTTTATGAAGTAAATAAATACTCACTTATCGTAAAAAAAATACTTAATAAACCTACAAAAATTATTTAATAGCAGCTGAAACGGCTCAATCGTTAAAAACTACCCGAAAGAGAATTTTCCCATTTCACAACTTATACTTTTGCTTGCATTTACAAGTCTGAAGCTTTGCCATTTGCCACTTAACCTTCTACCATAATATGAACTCTCTTACATAATTTAATCTAACCTTACCATGCATTGTGAAAAACCAGCACCTTATTACCTAATTTTATTTAACCTAGCCTAACTTAAGCTCGTGAATTTATATTAAAACTGAAAATAACCTTTAGACAAGAGACAGCACACATTTACACCCGTTTTCAAATTAAGTTCTATAAGGCTAAGGTTGATGGATTTATCTACGACATGTAGCCCAGCCGCATAGGCAGCAGTAGGCTTATGACTACTGTATTATGATAACCTAGACCCGCCGACGGTGGGCTGAACAACAACTCTTTTCAAGAGCACTTACAGAAGACGGAACCAAGGGGCACCTTCTATAGACACAATGGGGAATGTCCTGATCAAATATGATATTGATTAGGCCTTTCCTACGGCTCCTACTTATTCCTTTATTGTATTCAGCTTTTCAGCCTACTACTCCTACTCCAGCAGGAGCGGAGGAGATAGACTGTGGAGCTGGAGAAAGTTTCTGTTCTTTTCTTCCCCATATATGAAAGGAGACCCGAGGTGTTATTATTCTTATGGTGCTCCGGTTCCCGAGCCCTCTGCCCATTCTATGCCCACTATGGTCCTGGTCGGCCCTAGAATACAGTAGAATTGTTGAACCCGACTATTCCTTTTCTTTCAATATCAGGGAAGGCTAATATTAGATCCTTTAAGTCATGGTAAGGTAAACTTACTCTGCCTCTGCCTCAAAGTCATAAGTAGTAATGCCACAGTCGGGATTTATGCTACTTTATACCGAAGCATGTAGCATGGAACATGGAACTGAAGGTATTACAGCCTAAATTCATCATAGTCGGGAAAGTAAAATACGTCGTCCAAAAAAAATTCAAAATAGGACAAATCTACTATACATTATAAATATCAACAGTTTTTAGCCTATATTGACCATTTCAGTAAACAGAAGACCACACAATAGCCAATTGGACAAAATATACATAATAATTTAATTAATACCAAAGTAACCAAGTGTTATAAAATATTCGCTAATGAGAAAAAAACTATAATTAGCGTTAATATATTTTTCATTAAAAATTAAATTTTAATCCGTTCATAGTCGGATCCAGGGATAAGAACTAGCTGTAGAACTAGACCAGCTATCACAGCTGCATTTTTAAATTCCAAATTATAATGTTTATAAAAATGCAAAATATAAATTTATTTTAAAGCAAGTTAATGCAAAATATTCCTCCCCGAATAAGTTATACCGAGAGTCTTTAAGTAGTAAAAACTGGGTTACACGGAAACTGGACAGGGCCCAAAATTCCTCCAGGGAACGGACCTAGCAAAAACCCGCTGTTCCACAATGTGCATATTCATGCGTGAGACCTACATAATGCCCTGTCCTGGTAAACGGTCGCAGGTCCTCGTCGAGGGCCAGGGAGCCTCCAGAGCCGCCCTGCCGTCACAGTTATTATTTTCCCTTGCCTATTCGGATCACGAGCGGGTAACCAGACCGTATGTGCCCGTGTCCCGAAAACGTGTGGGACCCGGCCAGTAGTCGTAGGAGGAGGAACAGAAATGAACAAGACTTCCTTACAAATATCTACTCCGCTATCGGCGGGGGAGGGATCCGGGAACTTTCCCCCGCTCCTTTCTTAAAGATGAGAGATATCCTCGTCATTCCTTGGGCCTGAAAAGTCCCAACCCAGAACCTACCACTTGGATTTGTTGTCCTCGAGGAGGAGACACGTAAGTGTTCAGAAACTGGGGGGAGAGACGCTCGGCTCATGTTCTGAATTTATAATGGCATTTTTCAAATAGGGATGGAATGCGGCACTCTGCTCCGCTTTATGAAACAAGCCAGGAACTGGGAACCAAAAACAAGGCTGACTTTCACTTTCAATATATAAATATTCCTAAAGCACTTCAAACCAAGTTGTAGATTTATTACAACTTGCCAAATACAACAAATCACACCGATTCTGGAATACACGTTTTATGAACATCACTACGCTCTAAGCCTATCCTAATTCCAGAACCGTCGTCCTATTTAGTTTAAAGGAACCAACATAATTGATACTAGTATTTAGCAAGGCTTCTAAACATTTATGCGTCAGGGTTCTATTTTGTACCAGTTCCTACAGAATTTACTACCTCGAGAAAATGGCATAAAACGTTTACTTTCAAAACTAGCCAAACATAAGCTATTTTCTCCAAACTAACCCAATCTAGCTTCAACTAACCTAATATATGCTAAACCAATCTAGCGCAACCAAAGTTTGCCTAAACTAACCTAACCTAGCTTAACGTAGCATAGTCTCAGTTATGTTAAGGTAGCTTAATAGCTGAATCTAGCCTAACTTAAGGTGTAGCGTAATAGCTCAGTCTAACCTAACTCAATTTAACCTAAATTAACCGATCGTGAAATTTTGACTAGCCTGACTAAGCCTAACTTAATATATCCTAAATTAACCAGCCCTAACCTAACCTATAATATGGCCTAGTTTAACCTGACCTCTAAACAAAGCCTAACCTAACCTAACTTATTGTAGCCTAAACTAAACTTAATTTACTTAAGCTAGTCTAATACATAGAGTTTGAAAGCAAGGAAGATAAAGAGCCAGCTGCCCTAATATCAAGTTATTATAAATCGCTTACAGTATTTTCACCATTTGTAAAACCGGAAATTTTAATAAACTTAAAACACTTTGGCTATAAATAATATAGACAGATACGAATAACGCAATAAATATGCTTGTGTGGACGGAATACGTATGTAAATCATTAGGCTTGCTAAAGCAAGCAGATATCAAGCCTGACTTGAAGCCAGGAAACGAGCGAAATTTTCCACAATAAATAATAATCCTTGTCCACTCCAGGCATGAATTATGGCTTCCTGTAAACAGGAACCCACATTTGTAACAACAGTCTGTCAACACCTGTCTCACCTGTATTTTGATATTAGAATTAAGTCATCCAGCCTTTTAGGACTGTTCTGGCCACTCCTATGAAACCTGAGCCTAAACGGCCAAATATAAGTGAAAGCCGCCCTCTCACACCTGAATACCTAAGCTGACAGAGGCGGGCTAATGGAGAGCGGACGAGGGCCATTACACCTACAGCCGGGTATCACGATGACACGGGCTCTGTCAACAAGGCTTTTCCCAGGGACGCCTGACATTTGAGAGCACAGGCCGGTACAATGTGTAAGTGTGGAAGTATGTATAAGTGGGGAAAGGACAGTGTTCGGACCATGTAATAAAAGTCAAAAAGTTTTTTGAAAGGCCTCTCGGTCAAGAGACTCTTTTAGTACTTGTCAGGGGGCCTGGCTGTCAATGGCCATGGCCGACGCTAAATGTTTGAACAGAGAAAGCTCTGGGAACTCCAGACTCCTTGCATTCACGCACATACATATTATGAATGTACTTCCTGTATGGTTTCGATTAACAACTACTTTTCAGGAAGATGCCATAATATTCTTAACTTTTAAAAATATTATTGGCTGGCTAAACATGTACACTCTTATTCCCTTTCTAAATGTTTTAACTCAATACAAAATATTGGCTGCCATTTAAACTATCACCAAGTAATTCGAAATCTCTCACCAATTTAAACAGATTCCCTCACCAATTACCTCAAATTACTCACAAATCTTTAACTTAGTATAACCAAAATATGATTTATTTTAGAAGAATTAAAGGAATTAAAACGCTGGAATTCGAAATATTTCAAGACTGGCGAGGAAATCTGATTGAATTGGTGAGAGATTTCGAATTAACTTGGTGATGATTTAAATATTCCTCCAAAATATTTCACGTTGGAGGACTTATGCGGCGACCTCTTAGATTTAATTCTAGTTGTATTTAACGGTTACCTGAAAAAATAATTAAAGCTTTATTGTAGTTCAACCAAATGGAACACGGTTTATGAAATATAAATTATGCTAAAAAAAAACCTGCACATTAATGTACAGCTTGCGATTTAACAATGCCTGTATAATTGGAAAGTTGTACATATATTCTCACCGAAAAAACTTTATTCCTCTTTACAGAAACCCAAAACGTTAATGCCTAGCCAAGCCTAACCTAATTAATCCAAAGTCTTCCTTAGTAAAATTAAGCCATTAAAATTGCCGTTCCTAAATATTTGCTAAATTTAAATTTTAAGAGCGATAGCTGACAAGAAAAGATTAAAATTCTCTTGTCCCGCTTTTTGCACTAGTAGGTGAAAGCCCGAAAGCATGTAATTTGGAAATAGAAGCCTGTCGTCACTTACCTCCAAAGGCCGGATCCCCGCACTTCTCTCTACTGTAGTCGTAATTCGTAATTCTTTTCTGCGCTGTAAGGACTAAGCCTCGGTAGTTTAGTTTGAGGTTGGGCCTTGGCCCGGCTCATCCTTGAGTCCCCTCACACCTTAAGTCCCTCCAGCAGCTCCCATTCCAACTCAACTTTTCAACCGTGCTCGTACCGTAATCGTAATTCGTAACTGTCTATAGGATTTCGGGGGCCCGGACCTAGCTCGGCGGAGCGGTTAGTTAAGTTTTAGGCCTGTAAATCTTTTAAGAGCCCCCTCGGAAGGCCTCCTGCATTATTCCCGGGGACCTCCCCCGTAAGTTAGCCTTAGCGGGCCTCTCAAAACTTTCCCCGCCCTAATCCCACAACAATGGGGGAACCCGTATTTATGCTCCTCCGGTCCCGTCGGCCAATCGTCGAGGGAATCCCGGAATTTCTTCAATCACGGTTTCGTGGGGCATGGAGTCCGGGCCGGCTGGCCAGGGGCCGGCTCCGCCTTTATTGTCGAGGTCACAATTTACAATGTAAATAACTCGGAGCCCTTATCTGAGATTCTGGGCCTAAGATATGAGCTGTATTGTGGGCGTAAGTCAAAAGGCGGGCCCGGCCGTCAATGTTTGCTCCCGTGTAATCGTTTCATTCGGGGGAAGGCTTCCAGGAAAGGGGAAAGTCTCTGGAGAGTCGGGTTCGAGAGACCGCTCGCTGGATCTAATGTAATGTGATGGGAGGAGGACTCCAAGATTGTTTACTCTTCATAGTCTGGACCTGGACTGGGGTTAGGCGGGTTGGGACTCCCCAGCTTCGGGAACTATTTTCTGCATAATATATTACTATTTGCTTTGGGGGGGGGGGAAGATACTTCCGTCCGGACTTCCACTTCTTTCGGATCTCGGGACTCCGGACCTGGAAGGTAAAAATAAAACGAATATTAGACGGGAAAAGGTACGCCCTCCATTTGTTGGGCACATAGCTTGGGGAGGATCCAGATTAGGATCCCACATGGCCTGGACTAAGAAATCAAATGCGTAGGTACTATATTAGGAATGTGGTCGCATCTCTGGACGTAGAAATTCGTGTATCTTAAATGTGGAAATCTTTGTATCTCTAGAATAAAAAAAAATCTTATATCGTATTCGTATACCTGTCCTCTCGAATTTCTGCAGATTTCCTTAAATGACTTAAATGTCAGAAATCAGTATTTTTTGGTACTGAAATAATTGTAAACGTAGGTAAACCTAGCACTAATTTAATTATGCTTAAAGTTAGCATTTGAGTATTTACTATGTCCCTGTATCGCACAAGCAATTCGGGGCTCACATACTACATTAGCGGGGGTGGTGTATGGAGGAACAATGTACAATAGGCGAGACAAGTAAATACTGTTTCCATTTGTTTCAATCCTCCGCACATTTCCCCTCTTTCTTCCTCCTTGCTACAACTTCCCTAAATCAAAGGGGAACTTTGGTACAAAGCCCGGCAAAACTGAGGCCAGCCGGGCCTAATTCGACTTCGGGTCCAAACTGTACTAAAAGTAATATAGTACTAAATAGTGAAAGGAAATGGGAAAGTTTTCATTTTATTCATCATCCTCTCCACGATGTGTTTCTGTGTGTGTCCAACTCCGGCCCGCACTCTATCCACCTGTCTCCCATTATTACTTACTCCACTCTCGGCCCTCCCTTTGAACTCAGGCTTACCGTATGTTGTGGATTGTACGGGAAATTTAACTCTGTTCAAAAATGACTGGTCAGTCTGGGAAGTGGGATCCAATCAAGGCATTTCATAGGGACACCCATTGTTTTAATACGTCTTGTCAAATCCAGGTTCTGAACCCGACTTCCTTGCTATTTTAAATTGTGGGAAATATTTGACAAGGCCTAGGGAAGAAATTCCGTTATTTTCTATCTTATATGTATATGTATAATCTTATATACCTATGGTCGTCTATATATATTTGTGTATTTATTTATTTGTACCTACCTACGTATGTATGCAAACATTTCTTTTCAACAGTTGGCAACGCCCGGAAACCGTTGTTGTTAGGACACCTCACTAATTGGCACTTCACCCGTTTTCCTACATGAATACTTGCAAACTGTTCGGGCACCGTATGTACGCATTGTTACGGTAATATTATTATTCACTAAATAATTAAATCGAGATCAGGATCTAGGATCTACAATACTACTAAAGCCACTACGTTGGAAAGACTATACTCTACACCCCAACATAGACACATCCTGACAAACGTCTCTATGGCGCGTACCTCAGTCATAAGAAAGTATGGCGTTTATGTACTACCAACGGGCGGTACCGTTTAGTTTTTCTTACTAACATTCAGACCTAAAAAAAATGCAATTATTTACCGCGTCACTCTCTTCCTCTAATTGGTTTCCGCAAAATGAAAAATCTGTTGAATGTCAACTAGCCAATAAGCCCTGCGCTAACGCGTAATCAGCAACTGCATTTTCTAAACATTTCTAGCGTACGTGTGCCATTGGCGATAATTTATTGAACTGAAATATTATGGCACGCGTACGCTCGAAGTGTTTAGAAAATGTAGTTGGTGATTCCGTGTTAGCGCGGGGCTTGTTGGCCTTTTTTATATAATTTCTGTGCACTGCAATAAAAATGTGTAAAATAAATTAAATTGGAAAGATCATAAAAATCTGGGTTATAGTATTTTTGGAATGAAGTATAATAATATATTCCCATATGCAAGAGATTGATTGAATTTGACTTTCCAAACTGACCACTGAGTATGCCTGACGTCCAGTTTCCTAAACAATCTACAACATACTATATGTATACTTCTACGGCGAAAGTAAACTTAGTTTGACGGAAGAGTTGTACCTACGCACTTCAGAGTTGAGCCAGGCCTGTAGCTCCCGAAGTCCAGCCTTGAGGAAATTAATGGGCCTACAACCGGTGTAGGCCGGTGCTGGTGGCCTGAATCGCTTTCAGCCCTCCTCTCACCAAAGGGCACACAGTCTATAATTTGCCCAAGCACCAAAGGGGAAAGGTTTACAGTTTACAGTTAATAAACTTTTAGTTGGGCCAACGGGCCTGGAAAAAAGATCAAAGGGGCTCCGGGAATTGGGTTCCTTTTTGGCCAGCTAATTTTCATGTCATCATGCCATTTTGGAGGGGGCCCCCCTTTCTCACAATTAGCCTAATGCCGGACTTGCTCTGATCTGAGCCTCGGCCCAGAACTTTGAAAACTGGGAATGGCTAGGCTTTGATTTTGGAGGGCCTGGACCTTTATTGCTCCCGCTTCAATTCCTCACTTCACTCCTCCTCTGATGTAGTACAGGATATGAGATACAGAGCCTTTACAGGAGCTCACTCACTTTTTGGCATGGGAGCGGAAATAGATAGTGATGATGGGGGGGAAAAATTGGGGACTTGGAACTGGTACAAGAACTTCCGAGAGAGAGCCTGAAACCGCCTGCTACGGGACCACGGAGTGAACTGAGCGGATTCTACTCCGACCCGGGCCCATTTATGTCCCAATCCAAACCCCGAAAAAGCCCGGGTTCGAGGAGGCAGGGAAGCGTGGAGGAATCTGGGCTATGCCAGGCACCAGGCCACCTCATCAAACATCATCAAGTGGTGGGCCAGGGAGTCGGCTCCTCCTTTAAATTACACGTCGGCTTAATTTAAATCAACAATTCAGAGGCTTAGTAATACCATGCATAGCAGGTAGGAGGTTTGTAATCTGATTGAATGGTGGATGGAAATTATGTATAGGCGTGCTTTGGGGGTTACCAGAAACCAGAACTTCGGAAATACGGAAAGTGTGAATTCATTTACGACGAAGGCCGCCACACGAGCCATATATGTACTTATGATACCTATTCAATATTATAACTGCATGTTATAAGTACAATCAAAATAAATTCAGTTAGGTTGTTAACTGCATACCGTTAATTTATGGCAATTTGAACAAAATATATATTCATTTTTGCCTACACTACACATACTTACCCCATACATTTTACACTAATCAATCCCGACACCCGCTAAAGAGTACTGTTTTGATTTTAGACAAGATTATATTGTGGATGTAAATTATGCACGTTGATGTTGAGACATGTAGGTATAGGGTTTTGGCTGCTAGCCATGGGCCTAAACCTAATCCAGACGTGTAAGCCGGGATTTATGGTTATACATCAATATTAAAGAACTTCAAAATTGCATAACTTTTGGGTTAATATTGAGATTCAAATACATATTGTTCGGCGGTTCGCCAATCTGTCAACCTTTTAGCTAAAATACAGATAATCTGTCTACAGCAACAGCTACAGACTAGAGGTAAGCCATACCGTCAAACTAGAGGTAATTAGCCCATTTAATCCTTTTTTAAAATTTTTACTATATTATGATTTTGAGACAGTAAACTGCCAACTTAATAGAATTTAGCCCTTGAGGGATTAGATAGTTCGAAACGGGGAGTAATGCACTGTTGTGTTTGTATGTAGCATACCTCCTAATGCTATTATTAGAATGCCGTTTTTGGGTACCACGTACGACGTCATACTAAGTAGCCTGGTTCCCGAGTTCGTGGCTAAAGTGTGCTCTTGAGCCTTGATTGTAATTGAATCCCCGTCCTCCTTGTGCCCTTCCGCTGGTTAATCATACTGATCAAACGGTCGGAAGGAAGTGAATGATACTCAGGCCCAACCGCGAAGTTGGAAGTGTTTACGAGAACCGCCCGGCTCTCCTATGCAGAAACTATGACACTCCTTGTTTTGGTCTCATTCAGTCCAGCAGAATAACGAGATACAATGGCCCAATCCGGGAAATCGACTGGAGAGGGCCTGGAGCTTAGTAACCTGATGACTTAAAGATGTGACATAATACTTTGTGCTTTGGGCCTAATCGGATTCCGTCCTCGAAAGATTTAAACAGAGACCAATAGAGATTCGGGGCCAGTCTTTGGGCCTAAGCCCCCCTTTGTGCCCTCTAAGCCCTCATCAATGGGATTGGGAAATGGCCGGGGCGTGAGGGCTAGAACAAAGTCACTTACCAATCCACACCGATTCTATTCAGTTCAGTTATAACGGATTTTGAGGCCGGATTCGATTTGTAGAATATGTAGTTAGCACCTCCATATCAACCGTTTCAAGTATATTGTATCTAAACCCAAGTATTGCAGATGGTCTGGGAAATTAAACAGTATGCATTGGTGACATCATTCTTATATGGTCAATGGTCACAAGTAGTTATGGCTGTTTTCGGGGTTAGAGCGTAACATGGACTTAAAATAATTTTGCAGTTACTTGTGGCTAGGTATACATAGGTAGTACATACTTTGACACTCCGTGTTTCCAGCAAACATGTAGAAAGGCAAGGCGTGCCTTGGTATTGTCCCCTTTCATTTGAGATGTTCTTCCGGGCTCCGACAGTTAGTTACTTTTGAACTAGAGATCGTAATACAGGGTTCTTGCATTAAGGGGGCCTGAAAAAAGAGGGATAATTATAATTAGGAGAACCACTTGAGCTAAGAGGATGGAGGGACAATGCTTTCCTTCATTACTCGCCTCCTCCGGCCCTAATAATCCCTCCCTACCTTCGCCTAGGCTCTCCCTTACACAATGAGGAAGGAGAAAGAGAAAAGAATATTTAATGAAAAGTGCCGACAGACTCCGTAAAGTTCATGAATAGAGATGATGGGACTGGAAGTTGGGCCTCAGATCTTCCCTCCCTGATACTACTTTCACTCTCTAAAAAAGGCTTACGCGGGAGAAGAATAGGAAGAATGAAGGGGGGAAAGTAGCAGGGAGAGCAGGAGATCCCACGATACGGCACGAGGCTTCCGGGGAACAGGGCTCGAAATTAAGATCTCAGGGAAAATCCGAGACTCATCAAAATCACAAATTGGTAGCAACTACCAACTAATTGGGAGTTACTGGAAACATTGAAGGTGGGTTCGGTGAACACAATAGGGTTGTTGTTTTGTTTTGTTGAACGGGGGTATTTG
>JAQFZY010002205.1:0-12485 GCA_034696285.1 Hypogastrura burkilli
GTGAAGCAAACCGGCTCCGAAATATGAATTGTTTACGCGGGAGAAAAATCTAATATTAACGAACGGAGAGTATGTATGTAGTATGTATGTGTCCGAAATCCGAACGCAGTTACATACAGTTTCATTCCGGAAAAGTTAGACCGATTTAGCTTTTATTCTGCATACTGGAATGAGATGGGCAGGAATCAACATGATGTTATTGTCATTCTTTATTCACACTCCGAATCATAAAGTATTTTTTTTATAATTTTGATCATTAAAAAAAAATTAAGAAATCACTTTTTCGAAAGACAGAGAAAAAAACCTAGATAGTTCATCTAAGATTATTTCATACAAACTTTCAGGATGATCGACCCATAAGCGGCTTATAAAAGTGGGGACATGGAACATGGATACCTAAAATCGTCCTATTTGGCATGCAGCAGGTCCTATTCCCACCCTAGGCGAGGATCTACAATTCTACAACTTTGGATTTAAACGTCCATACACTACTGAATAATTGTTCAAAATTTTATTTCGGTTTTCCGACCCACCGGTCAATTTTTTAATTCGAATGGTAGAAATTCTGCGGACCTGTTCAAATACGGTATCTGCATCTGCACTAAAACTAGTTTTGGTGTGGAGTGTTAATTAATTACTGACAGATTTATTAATGTACCTAGTACCTATACGCCGTGTCGAACCAGTGTGGCACTCTTGATTCGTTTAATATGGCCATGACGCAAGTTTTCAATGAGCTAATTTGAAACGTGCCTGATTGGCACTTCTTCAACTTCATACCTATTGCAATAAATATTATGACCTTCCCTTGTGTCATCACTTTTGATTGATGTAAATTGAGGAAAGACTCATCCCTCATGATAGGTCAATTTTACAGGCGTGTTCAGCTTGCATATTTTGTCTTGTGACGCTGATACGAAGTCTTCATATGGGTGGCGTGAGTTTGTTATTGCGCGACAAGGGATCGGGTTACGTTAGTAGCATTTCTACTACATAGATGCCCGCTGCCTTGTTTCCAACTTTAAGGCAGATTCATTATAAGGGTTTCCGTTAAAAATGTCAAAATTTGGAAATGTCTGAAACGTAGAGTTTGATTAATTTAGGTTAGATTAGGCTTAAACATGGACTGGAGTGACTCGTTTGGTCGAACCAATCGCGCATAGCTATTAAACGTTCGCGAACGAGGTACCTCTACTCGTTTACGGCATTTTCTCTTTCACGTTTTGTACTTCAACATTATGATAGGGATTAGATTAAAGCTTGTCAAGCTCAGTGTCACCGCAAGTCTTTAAGTAACCTAATCAATACAGTAGTGTCGATGGAATTCGTTAGAGTTATTTTGTACAATGTCTATTTTAATATATCTGTATTTCCAGATGCGTGCCTGAGGTGTCAGGGCGATGCAAATAAGCAGACGAGTGGGAAGCAGCCGGACTGCGTTGTTGTTTGGGGGGAGTGCAACCACTCCTTCCATCATTGCTGCATGTCACAGTGGGTTCAGCAGAACCGGAGATGTCCTCTGTGTCAGAAGGAATGGTCCGTACAACGAATGGGGAAGTGATTTCTTCAAGATAAACGGATTACGCAGGTTTCAAACGTCTCGTCTCTTATATGTATCCACACATCGAGTCATCGTATAGCGAATTTCCTCTCCATCCTCCCAGCTAGTTATATGTCTTAACGTTAATCTTAGTAATTTTCTATCTACTTGAGAGTAGAACATAAAGGAGTAAGTTTAGTCAACATCCGGACCAACGAATCAAATATTAGGTGTAGAGGCAGCAGGCGATAGTTGAAAGGTACACTTCCGTGTAAGTAAGTACGTAATTGAATACATGTTCCCTTGTCCTAACTTTGACGAGGTATCTGAGCTTAATTAATACAGTTCAAAATATTTGATTTTAATTTCAGTAATGATGATGCAATGATGCATCCGTATTAAATGTACATACATGAATCCGTAGCTACTCATTCTTAATTACGCCCATAAACATGTATGTCAACTGCATACGTGTTTAGTAAGTATGCGTTTATGTATCATCGTAAACGACGTATGTATTCAATAAAGTTAAAATAAATTCAATTAATTTATTTATAATTTGATATTCACACTATTTTCATGTTAAACCCGCAGTGGTAGTATTGATAACACACATTATAAGTTGTAAGCCTGTGTGAAAACGCGTCCTCGGTCATACAACCCGGACAATCTATCTTACGCGAACATATTCTAAATGTATAGGTATATGGAATCTCTGATCCCATGACTGAACTTTGTACTGGTAAACTGGCAACCACCAGAATGTAAGTAGTGTTAGGGTTCTCAGTTGATAATTGCATTACGTCATAATTACGATTGAGTTTGAGCTTGTATTACGTGTTGGAGGTAGGTGAAAGTTGAGAAAGACGATCAGTTGGTTTTTAGATGTTAAGTTTATTATTATAATCAGCGAATTTGTAGTAGAAGTAAATAAGTACTACCTGTGCAAATCCATAAATTTTGATGAAAGGAAACATTGAAATTTTGATAGTGTTAGACAGATTGAGCTGGTGTTTCAGGGGCTTGCGGGCCTTGAGCCTCCGGATTCGATGGTGGAAGAGCGGATGAAGAGATTCCGGACTGTCCATTGCTTGAGGCAGAACTCTGAGCCCTGTTAGCATTCCCGTCAACGGAGTTGGTCGGCAAGAAGATTCGGGAACGTGAGCCATGAGCAGTCAAGTAGCTACTTGCCCCTGAATTGTTTCCAGGGGCCTGTGGGGATGAGCGACGGGCGCTCCGGTCCCGCTCAGCTGGGATCATTGGGGCCTGAGCCCGTGAGCGTGAGTTCCCAGCCCCACTTCGACCTCCTCCGGTCTGCTGATAGCCGGGTCCCGCCTTCCTGAGCTGAATCGGCCCCGTTGACTTTGAGACGAAGGACTGCTTCATTTGGAAGAGATGTCGGTAGGAGTTGCTGCGGGAGACGAGGTTGGTCTTGGACGTGTCTCGGGACGGGAGGCTGGATGCCCGGGCAGACTGACTTGCCTTGTGTTGCTGTTGCTGCTGATGGGGTCGAGTGCAAGGGATGGCAGCAGTCCATTTGTTGAGAGGAGTCTTGGGTATGGGCTTCCCAGCGGCCTTCCGTTGGCCAGTATTCACTCGGCCCCGTATGCTTTGGACAGGGACCGTGGCAGGCACAAATTTGTTATTGGGCGGCTGTGGTGTAGAGGGCCGGAGAGTTCTTCCAAAGGCACTGTGGCGATTGACGGAGCGGTTGGAGGACCCAAAGGGGCTGGAACCGGCTGGATTACCACCATGACGTGTCATTGGACTGTCAATGGAGACGCAAGAAACGGCGTTCATGGGCGGTTTGGGTGCATAAAGAGCGATTGTGGAATCCTTGTTGTTCTTCGGTGGGATTTGAAATGGGGTGCGGACGCGGGTTGGGGTTGGAATTCGACTCACACTCCCTTTCATTCCGTTAGCCGTCGTCCGCCCGTCGTTGCTCCATCCGGAGCAATGATCAGCCTTCTTCAAGGGCAAGTTGGTCCCGGTAACTTCAGTACAGAGATCGTGAACGATCTTCTCAAGCTGATTGAGCTCCTCCTGAAGCTTGTTCTCCTCCTTCTCACCGCAGAGAGCGTCAGCTTCAGGATTCTCAACCCCCTCCAGCATTTTCTCTGCCTCAGGAACAGGTAAGATTTGTAGAGTGGACACTGGCTCAGGAACTACTAACAATTCTGGAGCAATCGCTTGCTCAGGAGCTGCTAACATTTGTATAACAGGCGGTTGCTCAGCAACGGTTAACTCTGGTGGAGCAGCCGCTTGCTCATAGAGTTGTATCACTTCAGGAACCGGGACCTTCTCAGCTCCCTCTGTCTCCTTCCGGCTTTCTTTCTTTGGAGAGCCCAGGAGCTTGTCCGCTGCAATGAACTCGGCCACCTTCTGAGCCTTTGCCTCGATGAAGTTACTGAAAGCGATCTTCATTTGAGCTTCGGGCGAGAGGTGTGGCCCAGAACTGGAATCCGGCCAGTGTGGCTTCAATTTCTCCATGAGCTCCGTCAGCTCAGTAGCCGCTTCCGAGGCAGCTGACGACATTTGGGATGTTTTTCGGACCAGATCCGAGCCCGTCTCTATGATTGGGCGTTTGGGGGTAAGGGCAGAACAGTCAGACACAATGGTTGTTGCACTGATGGGTTCATTTGCTTTGCACTCGTTCACTTTGATGGAAATGTCGAGTCGGGGGAATTGCCTAGGCTCCGGCAAGTTTAGCTCACGCCGGATACTGTCCCGGCGGCTCAACCTTGTGTCCGTCACGCTATCGTCCGAAACGACAACGAACTGCCTTGAGAACTGCCGCTTGGGAATAGGTGGAGGGACTGGAGAGGAAGGCTCGGGAAGCTACGCGGAAATTATATTTTATCATTAGAATTCAATTTAAGATATATTTTTAACTTTGTATCAGGAGTTGTAACTTGTAATCCGACATTTACGCACCCCACACTCCGATAGATCATCCTGATAGTAGTCTGAGGCTCCGAAACTGAGTTCGCTCCCCAATTCTCCAATGCTGTTAATTCGAGACTCTAACTCAGGATCGTAACGCTCTTGAGGCTAGAATAGAATGACGACCAGAGGAGTTGGCTACTTTCAACATAATTATTTATGTAATTAGAATACTACTATCTGTTCTATCTCTGGCCTTACCTCCATTTCCATTCTCTCATCCCGAGAATCACACCGACTTTCTCCCAGAATCGGAGTGCCCTGGTGCTGGAACAAGGGAAAGTAGCTCACGGCGCTTTGGGCCTGAGTAAGGATCGACGACTTTATGGACTGCAATTTCAAGGATCAAATGAAAATTTGTTTAGTTTCAAGAGTGGGAAGTGGTTATATACTTGGCAGGCTGAAGACAGGGCATTGGTAAATCCAAAATCGTATCCCACCGGGGCCTCCATGAAGGCATCCGTTGTCCGGTATGGCGGGTAATAGTCCGTCTAAAAATGTGTCCAGACTTAATATATACATCTGAGCTCGTAGGCAGTCGGAAAGTGCAAATATTATAATTCATGCGTATTTACGAGGCTATGAACGTCTTCGGAATATTGAGGGGCCCGGTCCCGAGGCCTCCCAAGACCACTAGAGGACGAAGTTGAGTTTTTCCCATGATTAATGTCTTCGGTCATCCTTCGTGCCACGTCCCGACACTGGCGCAGAAGTTGTCGCTTCTCTGCCGCGTCTGTAATGCTAAAGTTAGAGTCGTAGGCTCCGTCCCTGACCTGAGTTCCGGGATAAACCTGTGGATTGCTGTCCACAAGGTCCACGTCGGGATACTCTGGCTCCTGAATACTGTCCAAGGACTCTTCGTAGTAGCCATGAGTGCGAGAACTGTGAGCCAACAAAATATATTTACCTAATGAGTATCTCAAGTATACCCCAACAGCTTGCGTCTTGTGCTTTTCTAAAATCACTTAATACCTTGTGCTCTCCAGGTATATACTCGGCCCGCTTGGCGTCACAATGGATGTCTTGCTCTGCAAAACTTCTTTGAGCTTCTGTAGGAATATGTAGTACAGTTAATAATTACGAATGAGAACGCCGTTCCGTACTTTGGCTTTCCAAAACTTACGCTTAGTTTGGTGATCTCCCTGTCCAGCGCTTTGAGTGGGTCCGTACGATACTGATCCCTACCTCTGCTTACGTTTCGACTGATTGAGGAGGCCGAACTTGACGGATTGTTATTCATACTCTCCGCATTGGAAGGCTCGGGACGGATTTGCTGATTTTGAGCCGAAAGTTCTGATTCCTCTGCTTCTTCTGCTATCACAGCCATTGGGCGGGTTGAATCTCGGAAGCTAACTGTAGAGCGATTCCTGGGCCCTGAAATGCTTGTTGAGGTTGAGGACATGCTATTGAGTTTCTGAACCACTGCAACATATTCATAAATTTTCCAAGGTTAGCTTCGGGATTCAGGATCTTATTCTCGCCGCTTGAACTATTAATTCTACATACATGTTTGACTGCACTTCGTAACGGCTTCCTTCCCAACTTCGTATCCTCCTTTCATGGCCTCTCCGACGGCATCCGTGAAGATGACAACTTCTTTCTCGAACTGGACCCAGACTTCGGACTCTGGGTCGAAGTCAGTTGAAATTGAGGCCAAAAGGCGGGCCTTGTTCAGGAGCTCCTCTCGTCCTCCACAGTCTCCGTTTGAAAGCTACAGTTAAATTTGATGGAATTGCTCAAGTTACTAATAACTACAACTACCCAGATCCCATATTACTCGAGGGTCCTAACCCAATCAATAAGGTTGCTCAGAATGTCAACGGTCCCTGATGAGACTTCTTGGACTGCTTGAATATTGTGGAGAGCCTCATTGTAAATGTTGTGTCGGAGTTGTTGGGGAATCCCAAGGAGGCGCATTAAGGAGATAGCCACTCTGTCTTCACCTTCGTTCATGTCGGCGTCACTCATTGGATTATCATCTGTTCAGAATTAAGTAGTGTGCAACAATCAGTAGAGAATTTAACTATATATGTAGTTTCCGCATGCTTCGCAGTCAATACCACTCTATATCCATACCTGAAGGAATGATAAAGGAGTTGATGATAACGTCCGCCGTTTCCAGAAAGTTCCTCACGCTCTCCCCGGTGTAGCTAAGGGCTGCTGGAATATCGATGTAGTTAGTCATCCAGGAGTCCTGTGGCCCATTACAATCTGCAACCGGTTGAGGCTGTCGCCGCTTCCAATTCTGTGCCGACTGAAAGCATCAAAATAAGTTTTGTCAGACGCACATGTATGCCAATCACTTCACAATGTGAGCCTATGAGCCCTACCGGAGTGACCGAAGGGAAGGTAGAAGTTGAGTCGGCTTCGAATTCCGCTGGCACGTAACGGGTTGTCCCCTTGTTCACCTGCTGTTATATAGCAGTTTGAGAGGGAGTTATGAAACCTGTGAAATGTGAGGTCATAAGTCATAATACACGTTTCCATACCGAGGACGGAATACGGCTTGGAAGAGCGCTCGAGTCCGCCGTTCCAGTTTCCTCCAGGCTCTCCGTGGACTCCAATTCTGTTTGCATGGCTGATTCTGCCACAACAGGCCGAACTCGAGGATCCACATGCATTCCTCGGCTTCGAGGTCGTTTCAACTCTTCCATGTCACAGCTCAGGGCAACTGGGATCTGTCCACCATGCTGGATTTGACTCTACGCAAGAATTCGGCTTATAGGTTTGCCTTGTACTGGGTTGTTGGAAGCACAAGAGTGATCTTACCAGAGCGAGCGTGAGATTGATGTTCACGTTGTTGTTCTGTTTGATCCCGTACTCACTCTCTTCCCGCTTGCAGTTATTTCTGCTCGAGGTCTTCTTGGAAGCCAGGAAATTGTGGTTCATGGGCTGGGCCCCGGCCATTTGCCGCCGCATCCGCTCATGATTCACTCGGAAGAGCTGATCGTTAACATTCTGAAGGTACATGTCAGAGCCCTGCTGAGCCTTCTGGAGATATTCGGGAGAGTTCAGCTGCCCGTCGCTCACCCGGACGCTTGCTCCAGTTGGATATATTTCAGAGAGTCGGGCAAAGGACTTTGAGCATTGAGTCCCTTTTCCCTTTGGATTGTTAGAAATGAACGGATAGAATGCCTACACATTGTGGGAGTACAAGTCAGATTTTAGCACGTACGATAAATTAATGGGCCAGGAATCAACAATAGTAAACAGCATTGCCAAACCTGGACTCCATCCAGAAGCTGCTGGTACTCCTGTGCAGTTGACTCGGCCTGATTGGAACGGTGAGTCCCGGCCGGCTTCCCGTTCTTATCCAAAAGGCAGTTGACCCCGGAAGATGATTTTTTTTCAGCTGCAGCCGTTATGCTAGACCGCTTCTGGGGCAAGGATCGAGCTCGGCCCTGTTTGGGATGATCCTCAAAGAGGTCCACTTCTGAGCTCTTGGGTCGGCTGCCATGGCCAAGTGGTCCGTCTGGACGAAAGACCTCAGGAATCGGCTTCTGAGCCCCTTTCTGCTCCTGGCTCAAATAGAGTTCGTACGGAAGGGTCGAGGCATAGCTGTCAGAGGTGGGCGTCACCGAGGCCGTGGACTTGTCTTGGGGGAACTGGGGTGAGCGAATGAGTGTGATGGGCTAAGGAACGTTGCAAAATAAGACTTAGTTGATTGAATGTTAGCGCAGCAAGAACTACTAAGTTGTGTAAAGTACTGAGCCTTGTGTCTCACCTCCACAAGCTCTTCACGTACACTATTGAGAAGGGTCCAGGCCTGCTTGAAAATGGAAGAGTCAGAATGCTGTCGCGTAGAATTGCCGGGCCCGTCCGCCGGGTCCGGCGGAGTTCCAGGAAGAGAGAAACCCGGGACAGGTATTTTGCGCTTCATCAGACTCTGATGAAGAGAGTTCTTGTCCATTTTTGGGGACGACCTACGCTTTTCTCCTTTAATTTACCTACAAGCTACGGAATCAATGCGTCATAGACTTACGTCTAACTTTAAGTTATAACAGAGGAAATTTTGACTATGTAAGTGCTTTCACTTAAGCTACCGGAAATTTAGTGTTAACCATTAAAGGGTTTCAACTCAACGGATAGAATACGCAGAGCTAGCCGAAGGAAACCGTGTTCCAAACTTCTACTGAAAGTTATAACACTTTGTATATACATCAGTTGCTTTCTGTTTATACCAAATATAGGGCTCGTCGTTATGGAAACAATAACATTTAGAAAGGAATTACAAGTTCTGGCACAGCATTACGTGTTACATGATATCACGGTCATGATTATTTTATTTGAACTACTATAAAGTAGCGTCCATGATCACAACAAAAAATCAATAAATCGAAAAATAATAACACTAACTTTTAATACTCAAAGGTATGAAAATTAAAGCACAGAAATTCCAGTAGATACAGTACTTAGTAATAGTAATGCTACTGTTAGGCACTGGGTTAGTGTCAGTCTAATGAAGTTTCAGCTGAGGAAGGGCCACATGGCGGAGCTTGTCGCCAAACCAAAGGAGTGTCGCTCGGGTCCAACCGTAAAGTACCGCTTGATGCATTCGATATAAGGAAGCATACAACACTTTGGCCCAAAGCCCTTCAACATAATAGTCCCGCTTAGGACCAATTATAGCTGCAAGAGATCCAACGGCTGTCGACTCTCCCAACGAAACAAGCATTCCCTTGGGCTCAAACACAAACGACTGAAAGCTCTGGTTCTTTAGGCGGGCATCAAGCTTCTGGGCCAACCATTTCGCCTGCTGATTGGCAACTTGAGCCTATACAAAAACCACTGTTAATGTTATAGGAAATAATACTCAAATGTAATGTGTATTCTAATGAAACGATTAACTTACAGTGGCCGGGAGGATACTTTTCGTTGTACTATCAATCGCCACAGCGCAGTCACCGATAGCTATTATATTGGGGTCTTCTACAGTCTGAAGATATTCATTGACCTTTATTTGGTTCAGATTATTTACTGAGAGACCAAGCCTGGACAACCATTCAGGGGCCTTTATTCCTGCAGTCCAAATCTTAATCTCCTTCGGCAACAGGGTTCCATCCTGGAGCATGAAGCCTTCTTTGTTTACAGATTTGATCAGGCAGTTTGTCCGTATGTCAATGTTCCTGCTCCTCAATTCATTTGTTGCGAACTTGGAAAGAGAAACCGGCCCGCCGCCCAGTATCCTGTCTGAACCTTCCATAATAGTGATTTCCAACTGATCTTGAAACAAGTTGGCTCCATAGGTTCGAAGTCCGCATATTGTGTGATGAATTTCGGCAGCTAGCTCAACCCCTGTAGCACCTTTTGAGGAATTAATATAGTACGCAAATCAATTGTTTAATTTCAGACAGGCAATTGTACAGTAATTGAATCCATAACTACATGCACGTACCAGCCCCTACGATTCCTATCCGGACTTTTGGGACCGCAGCGTTCCCAGTTATTACACGGAGAGCTTGCACTAAGATTTTCCGTCGGAGGACTTCCGCATCCTTTGGCGTGCTCAGGCAGATACAATTTTGGGCCACACCTGGAGTTCCAAAATCATTTGTGACCGCGCCAACTGCTAACACGAGCGTATCGTAATGAATCTCTCTTTCTCTCACTACACAAGTCCCATCGGACTCATCCATTATTGGATCAACTTTAACGACGCGTCGTGTTCGGTCTAGTCCGCTCATTCCCCCAAGCTCGAACTCATATCCGTTCCTTGCTCCGTGAGCGAAATAATTTACTTCGTCCTCACCAGTGTTCAAAGCACCTGGAAAATTATCAATCAATCAGTGTTTATTTGACTTGGCCATGGCCCAATCAATTCAGAGTGTTTTGTAAATGCAATAGTAGAAGAAGAAGTACTTACTAAAAATTATGTAAAATGAAAGTGTCTCTAATCTTAGTGTTTCGAAACCCTAATCTAGTGTGCTTCCGCATCGATCTCAATTCGCAATAGGCGTCGTGCACATGACAAGAGGCGGCCACTGGTGGCGGCTATGTGTAAAGCTATCTCGTACGAAAATGAAGCACATCTGGGTAGGACCAGCCCTAATATGCACGTTAAAATCTCCAGCCGTCCGTCTGACTATTTTATTCGTTCTGTAATTGGCCGGTAACAGAAAGAATGCTTAGTACTGAAAAATCTTAGCTTGATCGTTTTTGAACAAAGTTACACATAGATGGCGTAGGTGTGCGTAATATCTGAATGGTGAGTTTTAATGTCACACTCGCAGGTTGCACACTATAAGCTGTTGTTTAGCAACCCTGGTGCAGACGAAACAGGATCAGAACCTTTTAATTTTACTGATTTACTTGCTGAAAACTGTAAGCCGTAGCATTGAAATTGGGAATCACCTTTGGTACACAACTTTTGTGCCATGTTTTATTGTACAAGAATATTAGCATTTTGTACAAATTCGTTCGAAACGTAAAGTCAATTACTAAACGATTTTTTGCAGTAAAGTTGCCTAGGGCCTACCGTAGAGCTGCATAATTGTCCCCGTTATAGCTAAATCGCTAACGCTCCGTCACACCGTGGACCCCGGCAACCCTGATACTATGTAGTCATTGTAGATTGTAGATTGGTCAGATAGACATATGTTACTGACACAGCCGGCATAAGTCCAGTTCCAGCTTTGGCAAATGATGGTAACGATAGCGTTGTGATTAAGTAGGTACACATTTTTTAGGTTTAGGCAGGGTTTCGGGTAAATAACAGTGGTTTTTTTACCATAGTGGTAAAAAACCGTTATTTATAATTTTTTACCATAGTGGTAAAAAACCGTTATTTATAATTTTTTACCACTGGGGGTCGGTGGTAAAAAAAAAAGTGGTAAAAAAAAGTGGTAAAAATGGTTTGAAGAAAAACAGCCCTGACAAAATTATGTGACAAATTTTTTAGTACAAAATCTCACCCCAACTCGGGCTAAGGGTGGGGTTAAGGGTCACTATGGTTGAATGATGATAAGAGCTTCACTGCCACTCAACCACTTACCACTCAAGACTCGACAGTAGGTTACTATATTGCGTTTTTAATTCCAAATGATAACTTTGAATAAAGGCCAGGGAATAGGTGACAGCAAACATGACAACAGAATAAGTACTAAAAAGTACAGTCATATTTCAAGTTTTAGCGCGATTTCTTGTTTCTTACCATTTTCTACAATTTTAACATTTTTTAGCATTTTTCCCAATTTTTACCACTTTTTGTTATTTGACGTTACAAAATGTGTAAAACGGTAACAATCCGAAACACTGGGTTTAGGGCTTTTTTGAAATCGTGTCAAGGAAGCGCAAGCACAGGGTTGATAAATCTTGCGAATTTAACTTATGCCGAGTAGCGGGAAAGGGAAGTTTCGGCTACAAAAATATCTGGCAACATGAAAAATGTGTTGGCAGATATTCTTATACAAATTAGTGCCTGCATTTGTTGTTGCCAGATATTCTTGCTACATACTGGAGTTTTACTATCTGTTAAGTTGTTGTAGATGTTTAAATTAAATATTCTGGTATGTAAATAGGTAGATAAATTCCACATTACAATCATTACAACGTCAAAATATGCCCTAAACCCTTTTGAATTTTTGGTTGTCAAAGTATTATTTATTGCGTAAAAAAAAACTCCTAAATTTTTGAAAAAAACATTGTGTTTCCTTCAATGTGCCTTATAAACGCAAAAGGCGCAAAATATGTTTCCATGACGTCATAAGTAGTCAAAACTATGCTAAAACATGTCAAATAAAACTATATATAAGGTCGTACTGACCGAACTCGTGGACATCTAACAAAATATTTGCAATAGTCATACGTCGTGAGAATATGCTTTTATCTCGAAATACGTTCCTTATAAGTTATCAGTTATCATTTGCGGGCTACGTGTACTCAAAGCGTGTTTCCAGGCCTGGAATAGCTTATTACTATTTATTATGTTCGAAAGAGCATTCCCATCGGTCAACCAGAAGTTTCTATGGCACAAACTAAACCAGATTGGACTCAGTTCACATCT
>JAQFZY010002206.1:0-12477 GCA_034696285.1 Hypogastrura burkilli
CCCCCCCCCCCCCCCCCCCCCCGAAATGTTCAAAGAAATATATTTTGCCCCTAAATTAACAAAAATTTTCGCTTGCGGCGAAATATTAGCTTCTCGTGCGTGTATTTTTCGTAAATTCGACCAAAAACAGGTCAAAAACGACACTTATGAGATGTATTTTTCGAACAAATTTCTCCGCCACCGGTGGAATCTAAACATTCAATTTTTTTAGCCCCCTGCTGAAATCCAATTCTAAATACGGGCTTGACATAATATAATATAAATATATAAGTTGTTGGAGATATACAGCTTCTTTCACTGCGTACTAGTAAGTAGTATGCAAAATGCGGAATAAACGAAAAGTACATTCTGTATATGTTTTGCTTTTTCACTTTCCAACAAGTCACACTTATTCTTATTCTTCGTCAAATTGAATGCAGTATTATATGTAGTATAGCATACTTACGACCATACGTCAGTACATGGTAGCATTCACAATTCACGATCCGAGGGATTATTAAAAAATATAGTTGACAAGTCAAACAATTGCTAATATAAGTACAACTAACCAAGATGCATGACAATCATATTGAACGTGGCCTGAGTATCATTCTCATTCATACTCATTGTAATTGTGTGATGACAGGATAATAGTACCCACACATAATTATAATAACAGTTCTTAGGCAAAGACGAAACCCATGTAGTTAGCGCTGACATTTTTTTTTAAAACGAGATGTAATAGGATAACTACAATGCTAACGGATCATATTAACTTAATTAAGGATTATCATCACAACGCAAGTTACTAGCAAACATCAAGGAACATTGTGCGACGTCCTCATCAACATACCTACACATCATCTAACACACAACCTCCCATTCACTTTAATTTGTACAAATTTTCCACTGGACGAACAAGTACTTGGACAATAAGAATAAAAGCAATAAAAAGAGTAGAAAATAATGCCATAGTCAATAGGAGGAGAGAATTCGGACTAAAAATGCACAAAATCGAAGAAAGAAACTCTACAAAGAAGCAAGCCCAACCGGAACCAAACCACTCACAAATCCCATAATCCTAGTTGGTTCCTTGTGAAATGTAATTTCATTATTTTGGCAATTCAAAATAGTTAAGGTTCCGACACTTATTTTAGTTGGTATTAGTATAGTACAGCTTATTCACTATAGACTCTATAGACACGTTCTCACTCATACTTTCCACCAGTTTCAGCAGCAACAAGACAGTAACAGTTACTAAGCATCTCTTTCAAAGAATAGTATGTTTTTGTATACTAATTATTATCATTATATCGTCGTAAGACTAGGCTTCTCGCAGGACACCACGAGAGTATTCAATTTAAGTCGTCAATTAACAAACTTGTGGATTATCATTATCATAAGCTAGCATTCTCGAAAATGCCTTCACAGTTCTAGGCTCGTCTTCAAAACTTTGTCTTTATCCTAGGATTGACTGTTCATTTTAAGGAGGGACACCCTACACCTGGCTAAGATCCCCTTGTAATTCGTCGTAAGAAAATAAGAGTCTGGTCGTCTCTTATTCCGTAAATGGAACGTCCTTAGCTGTCATTATACAAGAATGACAAAGAAGGCGATTTAAAAAAAATAATCACAGTTCAAGATAATCAATTACCTCAATTTAAGTAATTAGTAAAATGCTCCTTTTACAATTCCATCACAAGAATTTACAATTGGATCAGGCGGAGGCCTGACTGCAAGAACGATGACGCTAACTTGGAAATCCGCAAGCAAATCAATCGCCAGCAGTATACGCATGCTAATTGGAATTATTTTTTGCAGCTCGAATTTTCGAATCATCAATATATCTATTCTGAGCTTAGTCTTACAAATAGTACCTAGTATAACAAACCTAGCTAATAGGTTCGAGATCAAGCCTTTCAAAACTTGATGCGTCCTAACAGCGAGGTAATAACAAGGGTGCCTAGCTTAAATGTAGTACTAGTAGCTCTTAATTTGTAGCTGAAGTTGGAAGAGTGAATGGAGTAACAGAGTACATGAAGCATCGATTACAGACTCGAACGGGCTTGAGATGGCCGTAGCGCGGGAGTGGGACTGAATTTCCGCTGCATTTCCCACAAAATACTTTTCCGCACCTGTATCAAATTAAATGATCAATTAGTAATGCGCCACACGAGTCTTTCAAGGGCGTCACTAAATAGTCACTATTTAAACTGTCAATTATATCTGTATTATAAGCGATTTCATGATCACTGAATCATTTTTTTTTATCGTCAAATGAGTCCGTTGCTGCACTGCAGTTGATTGAGAATGCTTTGAACGTATGTTCTAACAATTGTCAGTCAGAATTTTTCAAATCTAAACTAACTTCTATGACGAAATGAACAATTACCCAACTAATGAAAACGTAATTGACACAATTCAATAAAAAATTTAGTAAATATACTAAGTAAATATACTTTATAACTTAATAAGTAATTTGTTAATGAGAATCCTTTCCGGATGCTTACGCTCGACAATGGTGACGCCGTCGGACGACTGTAAAGGCGGCCAGGCAGGCCATGCACTGCGGTGCAAGTTCGTCAGGTACCCAAGTGGGAGGTGAAATCACTTCCGTTGATTGTTGATGACTCGATTCCATGTGATAGTGCCCATGGTCATCCTGCTCATCGTGATCTTCGTCCAGAGAAGGCTCAGGGGAGACGTCCTGGTCCGGCATCGACGAGGAACCGCTCTCGTGGATACTTTCCTCTTCCTCGCACGGAGTGGCATTCATAGCAAAGACACATTTGAGGGTTGACCGGAGGTCAGCCGCGTAGTTTGTCTGCAGTTGATCCGCAACTCCTGATATACAAATGAAGAGCCGATGAATTAAGTCGGCGCTGCTCCTGGAACAAATAAGAAAAATACAAATTAGCACACGTACACATTAACTGACCTAACGTTCGTTGAATGATTTAATTCAGAACAATATTCTAGCCTTACTTGAATCTGGAGCGAGCTTCACTTCGTGTAGCAATTTCTGCAGCCTGCATTGCCAGAGCAATCTCAATATCGTCCTGGCACTCGGAATCGAATGATGATGTTTCACAAGTACTCTCTCCACTGTAAAAAATCAGAACATAAATTACAATGGGGTGTCATTCAAACAATTACTATTTAAATTAAATTCTACTATCATAGGATTTCATTGCTAAGATATTTCTTCTCGTCAAATGGGTCCGTTGACACGGAATGCATTGAATATGTTAAAGCACGCGCTAGAGTCAGATGTTCTCAACTCTAACTAACTTCTTGAAAAAATCGAAAAATCAATTTAGTAAAAATCCTATCCTAGCATTCAGAAATTCTAGAAAACAGATTCTTACCCAATAGAAGCACTGCAATCACTACAACTGCTTCCCGAGCATGGGGACACTTCTTGAGGGACCCGAAGATGATTCCTGTGATGCCCGTGCCCGTCCCCTGCCCCGCAATGCGTCGAGTGTTCCGGTACTTGGAGGTAGTTCATTTCGGCTGAAGGACCGTCCCCTCCGGCTGGCGGTCCTGTCCCAACATTTGGAAGCCCGTCAGTCAGCTCTGCCCCGCTACAGTCAGTCACTGTTGAGATGTCAAAGACGGACGTTGTAACAGCTGGAGCGGGCGAGGTCTTTTCGGGCTCCGCCATGCTGCTCAGTCCAGAATCGTGAGAGGAGCTCGTACTGGTCTGTGACTTTGAGTTAGCCACGTCTTCCTCAGTTGACTGTGCGCGAGCAGTGGAGCCGGGCTGGACTTCGGCGAGCGGAGTGGGCAAGTCCTCAACATAGAATGACTCCTCTACCTCGTCCCAAGAGGCGTAGCCGGGAGGCATTGGAGGCTCAGCCAAGTCCACCGAATCAACAGTGGCCGTTGAATTGGACGTCTGGTCCTCAGCTGCATCAGTCGTACTTGACTCCTCAGTCTCAGCCTTCTCCTTCTCCTCAGCCTCCCCGCGCAGAGTCTCATTCTCATGTCCCGTACAGAAGCTCGTCATGCTGGGGCTCCGACTCGAGCTGTCCACGGACCCGCTCGTGCTCCCGCTCTCGTCCACAACACAGCAGCTCATAGTATTGGCCATGGCGTTGGCAAGGAGCTGGTAGTCTAGCGTGTGCCGGCTTCCGGGCGGGACCTCTTGGCCCGACTGACTTAGGTTAATGGAATACTGTGAAATGGTCATCTCCGACTCGGGCTCCTCGGAATGATGGCTCTCGGCCGTTGGGCCGTTGCAGAGGTCCGAGATGAACTCCTTGCACTGGGGAAAGTCCTTATAGAACTGGTCCAAGTAGTCCTGGATGGAGTGCTGGACCGTGCCGGTGTCCTGGACCGGCGTGGAGGACGGGACCAAGTGACGAGCAGTGTGGTGGTGGGGATGAGGGTCCTGGGCAACCTGTTCCTTGAGCTCCTGAGGCTCAATGTTGGGCTCGTCCACGGAACAGAGGGCCCGCTCCAAGGCTGAGAGCTCGGGTCGACTCAGGGTCCAGAGGAGTTCACGAATTTTGAGCAGGAGGGACCGGAAGGGACGGAACATGTCGGAGAGCTCGCCCTGGTCTAGGCAGAGGGGACCGTCAGGGAAGATGAGGAGGCCAGCCACAATGGCCAGCCTCGGGATTGTGAACATGAGGGCTGGGTCGCAGCTGTCCACTTGATCCTGACACAGGAGACCTAAGCTCAGGGCTCTGGAAAGACAAAAAGAGAATTCCATTAGCCCTCCGCATTCTCAACAATGAGGAAGTTCGCATGAGCTCCCGTTGTTCACTTAAACAAAATGGGCTTGAGTCTGTCGCGCTCTCATCATCATAACTCATTTCATTACTGAACAAAGACAGAAACCTCATATAGCACTAACACACCGCGATAATTCAGGGTCTTGTTATGGCCCATTTACGACGTTGCAGTAAGGTCCGCCAAACATCATTAATCATACAAATTTAAAACTGCCCGTCTAGCCATTTTATCATGAGCCATTTTGAATAAGCACCAGCATTAGAGATGGGAATATGAAATGAGGGAAATACCCGCCTCTGCCTGTTCGTTATTTGGCAAAAAGTATCAACCTTTGAAATAAATTTGACGTTAAAAGACGCACACGGGCAGAACGTGGTGCCCTTATACTGCATTTTATGACTCAAGGTCCCAAGTTTTAATTCTAGCATCTAGCACTTGACACGAGAATGCTCACAAATATTATTTGGGCACTTCTCCAGGGTGACAGGGCGCTTGATTACGCAGTTGTGCAAAACCTCCACTCCCGGACAATAAGCAGAAATAACAACTTGTTTGGAATAAAATTGCGACCTAAAACCTGCAAGCTCATTGCTCTCTTTGCTAAACCGCAGCCGGGCAATCATGAGGGAACTGTAAGTGCGAACTAAAGTGATAATAACCATTGAAACAAGAAGAAGCGGAATGCCTAAATTTGCCTATTTTCCAATGCACACCGAACCCGCTAATAACAATAAGGATGACAAAGGCGGGGAAGTAACAAAAGAGTCCTGTACTCTACTTCTTACCATTAAGCATCCCTTTATTGTTCAGGCACGAATGAACTCATTTCCTATATTTACATAGGCTAATAAATTCTGGCCCGGAAATACAGGAGCTGCTACGCCATTCTGCACTTTAAAGCTAAAAAGGGCATGACTATGACGACTCTATATGCAGAGCTGCAGGCCCAATCCATAGCGGTTTGAGGACCTAAAAGAAACGTGAGGCCATTTGGTACCTACGGAAATTCGCGAATTCCGGGATAATTCAATGTGTAGTGGAAATCCGTACATGAGTAGTGTGGAAATTATGTGCAAGATTCCTAAGTAGTCCCAACATTACGTTCCAAACCGTCAATGACTCATAAAATGTCCCGGAAAGGGGGTCCACGCAAGTGCACATTTTTGGTCAGTGTCATACTACGTACCTAATGTCGGACTGCCAATTTTCTTAGCCGCATAATTACTCATCCCGGCGGAGTAGGCTAATTTAGTAGGCGCCTCATATCATATAGACCATGCCCAGCTCACATGTCCACCTTCCCACACTCTGTATTTATTGACTGATCCCACTTCCGTCCATACTATGCAAATAGTGAATACATATTATAAGGCGAAGAGCACGTGCCTGGAAGACGGAGAAAGTATCTGACATCGCACTATAAACCCAATGTTCGTTCTATTTAGCCCAATAAGCAAATACGATGTAGCTAATGAAGTCGAAGATTTTTTACCTCAAGGGTTCTAAAGTACGCAACAAGCCTTACTAATTACGGATCTTGAAACGAAAGGACTACGAACTACGAACCTTCGAACTGCTAACTACGCTCAATATATAGAATTAACATTTAATTAAGACGTGAACTTTGTTTCCTTAAGTTTGACGTTATACAGTACGAAACGTACTTAACGGGTTTCCGAAGTTCAGATCTAATGAGCGGAGTTCTTTGAACTCTTAGCAATTGGCAGGAATTTACATACATACAAGTAGATTATGCCGGCTCCTAATTCCCGCTTTGTCCTAATGCCTTTTAGGAGCAGCTGTCTGGCTTCGGATCCAGTCCAGAGTTACAGTCAGCATTATATGGGACTAAATACAGAATACAGGATGTAGGGCTTCGAAAATAACAGCCATATGGGGGTCGCGAAAAGGGGGGAACCGAATGATATGAGAGAACAAGGTGTAAGTTCTTTATTGACCTTCCCCTTCAACCCTGGAAGCAGTCCACCTGCCTGTCCAGAAATGTCAAGCCTTATCCCCTCAGCCTTCCATAACCCTTTCCCGTCCTGCTAAAAACCGATCATCTGCTTAGTAATAATAATGCAGGGCCATGGCGCCGCTCGGTCATGGAAATAAGTGCTCAGGTCGCAAATAATTTCCTCACCTTTGCATATTTAGCCTGTTGGCCTTGAATATACTATACTCACCACGAGAAAATCAATCCTAGGTTCTCATCAGGAAGTGATCCAAATCATTTGATCCCATGAACTTAATACCTACGTGTGGTTCATACGATCGGGGCTCATGGTACAAAGGAAAACTTTAAAATAAGAGTAATGCATTTCACCCACGAAGCTAGTACTAAGCATTGCGTCTTAAACTGTACAATAGGGATATCATTCCCTCCATCACCTCCTTGTTGTCTCAACCCTTGTCCTACACTGAATAATTCAAATATTCATGAACTCCTGCTTCCTAATCATCACGCCATGCCACGTATGCCAAACCCTCTTTTCTCTGTAATATTTGCGGTTTGTACATAAAGCCAAATCCCAACAAATCGCCTAAAACACAGTGGCTTTAATCATGTAGAGAAAGGGACGTCTCAAAATCGCAGAGAGACTCCAATACAATGGGGAACAATCCAATGTATTATTTCTTTGGAACAGAAGGCATGCGGGGAACTCTCCCACACAAAAATCTTTGAATGGCGGTCTAAGGAAGTTGGGATTGAACTCTAGCACCTTGAAGTGGGCCCAATTATTAGCCTCTGCTGATGTCTAGCCTTTGATTACCCTCGGTAACCTTGGATTATATAATCTGCCCATAATACAATTACACACAACCTGCCCACAAAGATTAGGCGAAGAGTGTCAACTGTCAGTTGGGCGTGAGCGGCCCAGAAGCCTAAAACTGGTCAAACAAATCCGATTTTCCGTGGACCTTTAGACCTAGGCCTACGCTGCGGTTGGATTAGGGGTCTGCGAGTCCTCAAAATCTGTCATCTGTCACCTCCTTTGAACAGGGTTGACAGATGACAAGAGCATGTACAGAGTGTGCCAAGATGAATTAGCACAAGCCAAAGCCTAGCCTTGTGAATATGTGAGGCTACTTTTTAAGGTCAGTTACCTTTGGAGCGTTTCGGAGAAGAGTACAGTGATGGCCTGCTGAGCCTCATACTCATGGACCGTCTTGACAGGGACCATTGCCGAGACGTAGGAGAGCTCAAACTCGGCAAAGAGCCGGTCCAGGATCTTGAGGGACTCACAAATCTTTTCGGTAAACTCGGGCGGGTTCCGGAAGCATTGCTCCCGCAGGAGGTTCCGCACGTTCTCGAGGCTCTTGGTCAGGGCCTTGGCCAGCGGGCGCATTGTTGTCGACTCAAGCTCCCGGTTCAGAATGCTCGAACCCGCCGCTAGGCACTGTGGAAAAAGAAAAAAGGGGCCATATTTAGGAGGCGCTAAGTCGTGTCATGCCACTTAGGCTCCGTTAGCATTACTAAATGACTTACCTCGGCCCCGAACCACAGCTGGCCAGCAAGATTCTCCTGCAAAACATCGTCTGGGAACTTTGCCCGGAAATCTCTGGGTGCTCTGTCCTCCGGAATCACTTCGTCCATTAGCATCTGGCATATGTTCAACACCTAGGGAAGAAAGCAAATAAGAACTGATGTCAGCAGGGATTGGAGAAGGGAGCGGTGGCCTCTCTTCGTGGAGTAGGGTAATTATGTTAAGGACCAATTTGCTAAAGACAGCTGACTGTCTAAATTCCTAAAAAGTGAGAAGAATAACATTTCTGGGATGCGGGAAATAAAGGCTTTTACTTACTTTGTCCTGACACTGTCGCAAGTGATTCACAAGGGAGGTGCAGCGGTCTGGGTCCTTCCGTCCGTCAAAGGAGTCCAGCTCGGATGCCACTGTGTTCAAATCCTCGTCTGCGTAAAAGAACTGCGCCAGGAGGCTCTGGTCTGTCTTCTGCAAATAATCAAAAAGAAAATACATTGAAAATCTGGCGTTTTGTAGTTCATGTCGTATAAGCTTAGACTGTGGCTAATCTTTAGCATAACCTAAATAGTTCATATTTAATTAAGTATATTATTATAGGAGCAGGTACCTGCACCAATTCTAGTACACCTATTATATTTAAGACTTATTATTACGCCCACCAAGATAATCGCAGGATAAACAACTGCTAGCTAAAGAGTTTATACTAAGAAATGTTTCATTTTTAGCCAAAATGAAACTCACTTACACCTGCACGTTAGTTTAGCTTAAATTTGGTTAGGTTAGGTTTGGTTAGATTAAATTTGATTTTTGTTAGATTAAGTTTGGTTTGGTCAGCTTAAAAAAGGGTAGGCTTGGCTAGCTGAGCTTAGGTTAGGTTTAACGATTTCAGAAAGCTGTAGAGAATTCAGTCCAAGTAAGGTATTATGTAAATTTAATTTTTGTATCGGGTAATAAATGGTCCTTTGTACTCTTGACACCCAATTTTTAAACAGGTAGGTATCATGTAAGTACTATTATTTAAGTATCCTGATAAAATTTGATCCCATTCGGTTTGAATTGAAATCAATTTTAACCAGTTGTCAGTTGTCATAATTCCCCCCAGCCCATGTATCACTTGCTCCAAAAAAGCCGGAGACAATGGGAAGGTAAATAAAAACAATTGGTTGGAACAGGGGATTAGGAGAGGTCTGATTAACTCCAGGTCCAGCGCGACCTCGTTCAGAGTTTAGCCAAAGAACCAGAAATAGTTTTCCCTACAGCTAACCAACGGAGGAAACGGATTAGGTGAGAATTACACTTGAGCCGAGCCGGATTTAACTGGATTCGGAGCAGAGCTTTACGGCGGACTTATGGAGCTTACAATACGTCCAATCTAAATTAGTTGACCCTATCAAGACGGAATGAGAGTCTTTCCTGCACTCCAGAGCCTTTAGCCTGATCCTATTAAGTCAAAATAGTCTCCCCTGCCAGAGCCAGCCAGCACAGGTAACATCTGAGCAATTACTCTAAGTCTCAAAGCTCGTGTGCTTGTTCCACAAATGGTCCGCCACATACACCACAAGGCGCATTAAGCGAAGCCGAACAGAGCTCCTGTATAGCTCCTCATTCGAATTATTATTGGCATTAGAACAGATCTCATCTGATGACAACTTTTCAATCAACAGCAGGGCCAGATACAGCTATCCACGAGTAGGGCTAAGTCTCCCTTCTATACGGTCCTCAGTACGAACGGCCTGACAGGATAATCAGTTGAAGACTATTAAATGTTCTTTGCATACAAATAACAATATACTATAGGTATATTAGATCAAATGATAAATATCAGGCACGCATTTCCCGAAACTTCAAAAAAAAATCTTCCTAAAGTAAACTCTGAATCTGCTCAACAAAACTGAAGCTGAATAGCAATTTAAATGACGAATCTTCAGACTCATATTAAAAGAAACTTTTCAAAAAAATTCCAAAAGTGAACGCTGAATCCCCACAAGTAACTCTCACCTAAAGAAACAGCTACGCCTTCCAGTTCTGACCAAATTCACCCGCATTCGAAACTACCTGAATCATCGGATGGCCCTCTGACCAACGAGAATAATTTACTTTGCGAGAATCAAAAACTTTTCTAGCCCGGCATCAATATTGTTCTAGCATCGATCAAATATACTACGCCTGATTTAATGAGTACTAATATATAATGGATTATCCCAACTCCTCGAAAGGCGTCACCAAACAAACGGAGCGGCTCGGAGTCAAAACGTAATATTTATTTACTATTGTAACTTTCGCAAGTTTGGGCTCTTACAATATTTTGTAAATATGATACTTAATGGATTGACGTCAGACTCTGTCCGATTACCCGCCCATCATTTCGGCACACAAACCAAAACAAAGTCAAATTGCCCTCAATCACTCTAGTTTCATGTTGAAATCACAAAACATTATTCCGCGGGCCCTTGTCGGGGCCAAAGTCAGTCACCCGCCGGTCCAGAGCTATGCGAACTTCGGAAAGTTCAGATCAAAGAAGGAAGACCTACTCAAGCCCGGCAAGCGGCCTTTGAGTTTCAATTCCAGCTACATCATTTAATTACGAGCGGAGGGCACGTAATACTGGAATAAAGGACTTACGTAAACAGGCATGGACACGGACATGGAGGAGCCAAAGGTAGAAGTTATAGGCTATCCTAAGTGACACGAAAGTAGGACAACCTACCCGGCCCAATCGCAGGCTCGTCAAGCTAAAGTAATGTACCCAGTACCCACGTACTCAGGTATACTACTATACATAGCTATTATTTACCATTATCACTCCAATGTAATTTGTATCCGCGTGTCACGATCCAGGACCTATTTCCCTATCACTTCTAGCTGACTAACTTCTGTACGCTTAATCCATCAGTATCCAAAATTTGAAATCATATTGTAATTACAGTATATGCAACCTGGATGCATCAGTAAGCTACTATCCTATTGATTAATAAATGTACAATTGAGGTTACTAGAACCTCCCAGTAGCCAGTAATGAAGGACGAACAACTGTACCTATGTTTTGATGTTTTAGGCATATAATTTAGGAAAATTAGTGACGGTAGGATTCGGAGCAGAAAAAATTTAAAGGTCGAGCCTGAAGTCAATATTATATATTGACGCCCGGCCTGAGTGAAATCCAACCAACGGCAGATGAGCAAATGCGTAGGCCAGTTACACGGCCTCAAATGAAATCATGTTTGGCTACGGCTTCATTCATCCAACTGAAAACAATCTTCGGGTTTAAAACCTTGCAAACACGTGTGGGACCATTTAGAGAAGCGGGAAATTATTTAGTCCTATGCTGGTAGCTATGAAGTCGGTGCCAGGCTTCCAAAAATCAATATTTGGGTGCAATTACAAGCTCTGAACGCTTCTGTTCGGAATAATAACAGTTGAGTAATGGGTTTCAAGTTACCACAGCAACCAGCAACCTACCATTGGCTTCTGACATTTCCAGACTAACAATTAAGTGGGACTAGATAGCAAGTACGAAGTATTGCAATCAATCTAGACTCATACGAAGTCAAATGTTTGTATTACACTTATCTAGGTGGTAAGTAATACATACATACAATAGGAATAGGTATACAACCGTTGTGGCAATTCATCTATGTACCTGGAAAATGATTCCACCTACACTAAAATCGTTCTTGGCTGTTGGCTCTCACCTACCTGCTGCCTTAGAATTTACAATGACAAAGTGGCCTATGAATCATATCAGAAAGATAACAATGTCAAATACTATTATTGAAGTTACTGGGATTACATACGTACAGGTAAGTAAATAGCATACTGGTCGATTTTCACTAATAATTACATACTGCATAGTTTCTGTTGTAGATTCTTTGGGAAATTGAATAGTATGCATATTGACTGCTTAGTTTAGAGTTTGAGATCTCGAATTCAGCTCCAATCGCGATGCAGAACTTCATACTGAAAGGCAAGTACTTTAGGTTGGCTCTAAAGCAGAATTTTATGCTCTTTCTAGTGGAAAAAATATATACTACAACGTGAGCCGTAGGAATAGATTATTTACAAATCAAAATTAAAATACATAAGAAATCGGAGTAGTAACAAGCACATTTTCATTATATTTTACAGTAATTTCTAGACAGACAAAATGTATTTCAATTTTGTAAGTAATCTGCAACATATTCATAGTGCCTTCAGCAGGGTTGGCATGTTTTAAAACAATGTTTTAAAACATGTTTTTTATTCAATAAAAAACATTGTTTTAAAACATTTT
>JAQFZY010002207.1:0-12473 GCA_034696285.1 Hypogastrura burkilli
TGCGACGAAAAGCGACTAGGGGGAGGGTGGGGGTCAAAAAATGCGGTTTTTCGGCGACGTCGTTTATGGATGGCCCCCAATGGGCACGAAGATGAGCTCTCTTCTACTAATCTAAGAGGCGAGAGTTCACGTTGCCGTGTATTTCTGCATAATCATTCTTTTGCTTGCCCGTGCCCGTCTCACTATGATGGTCTGGATCTGGAGGAGCATTTGAGAAATATGAACCAGGAACGTGTCCACCCGGAATTTAACACAATACCATATGGAAGTCATACAAAAACATGCAATATTAATGAATCAAAAAAAGTGCACAAATATTCATTTTAACATAGGAAATAATTTAAATATTTTTCATCCCCGGCCGTTCATGGCCAAATGAAGTTGTCTCAAGTCTCGATAAGGGTATATGTTGAAAAGGTGTGTACGCTTTAGTGGTCCATAACTCCGACGCCTCAGATATAAATATAAATCTGAGGCGTCGGAGTGAAAAGCCCTGATAACAGAATCTACAATTTTTAGCAACGAGGTCCAACGCTGTCGCCTCCAGTACGGCAAGAAAGTAGATTCCGCGTACTCGAGTCGACCTCAATACATCGTATCGCCTTTCTCCTAGTAGCCTAACCTAACTAATTGTTGACTAATTTTACCTAACTTAAATATATGAACTTACGAAGTAAACTCTACAATGAGAAACTTGAGACAGTATAATGCGGTTCTACTGTAGTGGAAGAGAGACAGACTATTATATTTTGAGTCTGAATCTGAATTGTTTTTGGAATTTTCCTTCGCTAATTTTTTGTTATTAGACCCTGGAATTGCTGAATCTTGAAACCCCTTTTTCTGTGGTCCCAAATAATTGTTTTCTCGTAAAATCTAGATTTTTTTTTTATGGCTATACACGGCTGTACACAATTTTTCGTGACAATTGAGCCGCAAGATACTGACTACAGGCATAGCTGTAGTGTAGATGCCTGTCATGTGTCATGTCCTGGAATTAGCAGAAGTGCTAACAAAAATCCTGAGAAGGATTCAGTTACGTAATTTATCTGGGAAAGTCCAACATTATTGTTCCAGTCTTCGGAGTATCTCAAGTGACGCCGAATCCGGTCACACGTGTACCTGTACACCATCAAATTCCGTCACTTGATTATTCCGTGAAGCAATAGACTTTGTATGCATCATCTTGATAGCATTATACGGTAGTATAGCATAGCGAGCTGGTCCAATTGTTATTTCCCTAAGAATAGACTGCATTCTCTGCCAAGGCCAAGCCTTCCGAATCTTTTGTACTCAGAATGACAGTCAAATTCTGAGCCCATTATAACTTACAATAGTTACCTGGGGATGGATTTACCGAAATCAAGGGCCTGGGCCTTGAAGGAGTTTATTCACTTCAGGTAGGGATCTCTAATAGGCTCTTCAAGGTAGAGCTCGAGAATAAAATCACGCTTTTTGTATAAAAATGGATTTTTGATATTTGAACTTAGCTCATTTCCAGCGTCAGGCTGTCCATTATATCCTCAATGTTTAAACCAATTTTTTAAAATTTTTATTGAAAAAAAAATTGTATGCAATTTGTTTACATTTTAAATTACTCGCATTTTAGTTTTATTGGCGCAGCATTTTTTTTAAAAATATTTGTTTCATAATTTACTTTTGTAACTGATCCACCTCCATAACTTACGCGTACCTACCGATTATAATCTCAACAGGTTTATTTAAGTTAAAACATTTTAGGCTAATTTTGTAGCTCACTACTCTAATGCATTGACACTGTAATTTAAAGTAAAACTAAGGAGCCTACCGGCATGTGGTGTAGATTTCGTATTTTAAGCATGGGCCTGGCCTAAAGGTATTTATATTGATAAATCTGTAACTCCCGAGCATTGGACAGGCGGGGCCGAAGGTCATAGGGTTTCCATAGGACTGCCTATTCCGGATTTATACGAAAACAAGCTAAGTCCCAACTTTCCCTAACCCTGACCTCGCAACCCAGAACACAACTACGGAGGTAGATAGGTAGGTAGCTATCAACCTTAGTTATAATTATCTAAAAATAAATGTACCTGGTAATGGGTAATGCAGTTGGACGTTCCAAACAGCAAAACAACTAGAAATTCATTCATACTTCTATATGCTATCCCACATAAATACTTAACGAAACGACAAAATACTGTGCGCCTACGAACCGGATACATCTCATTCTGTACTCAACGTAAAACGTAAATACGGGTAATTCCGATTTTAAGATTGTACCTTATCTTGGACAGGCAGAGGTTGAGGTCAGTAATTTTAGGTAATGCCATACTTATGCACTCTTCTAACCGTTATTTATTTGTAATAAATATTTATGTCATAATTCATTCAATGCATAATTATGTATTGAAATACTTGTTTTTACTTCTCGTTAAAGGTTGGCTCTAAAACAGAACGCTATGCTCCTTCCATTGCAATGATCCAATGTATTTAACTATGGGATGCGTAAAAATGACATAAAAGTCCAAAATAAACCTATTCAAACAAATAAAACCATGAATTAATTAAAAAAATAATAATAATAATAAATATAACTCTCCAAGCTGATTTCACGACTTTTAATTAATTTCCTTGGGCTCTATATTGTTTCTGCCATACCACTATCTCAGAATCATAAGATTCAGGTTCAGACTGTAATGAAGAGTAATATTATGATCATAGCAGTACCTATGAATGATGCCTACGACAAGAAGCTACTGTTAACAAAAGTTGATCTTCTCTCTCTGGCCGGCCTCAGACTGGGCCGAGATCTCAAGGGAGGAACAACTCTGTCCAGTTGCTGCATATTGTCAGCCTTAAAGAGAAAATGCTCCAGAGGCGGCGGAGTACCAACGAAATCAAGAGTTCCAAAAATTAGGAAAATCCACTAATTTTGGTGCACACGTGCATTTTTCCGGTGACTAAATATATAAATCATTGTCAAAATATTCGGTTGTACTACATACTGTGTGTTGTGCCTCAATGCGCCCACTCCTGTCCCATTACATAAGTTCTGGTTGGGGCCTGGGTCTGCTCTCATTGGTTCTGGTCCTCCTCCGACGGTCCCTGGTCCGGAGCAAGGGGTCAAAGGGCACGGGGCGGCGGGTCGGGATGGCAACGGGCGGCGGGGGCGAGGGCGGGGGACTCAAGGGCTTCTTCAACCGGGTCTGGTCCTGCCTCACCCTCTACATGATTGGGATCAAGTGGGGCGTCATTGAGATACTCACCCGCCATCGGACCCTCAACATTAAAAGTAAGACTTCCTAAAACTCCTAAATCAGTATAATTGAAGGCAGTTAAGACAGACTATAGCAGAACTATTGTACAAATTGTCGTAAATGTTGTTCGCACTCTTCATACATACTCACTACTCACAAATTCCGATGGAATTAATTTGACAAAAAACAATTTTCCGGCATATATCTCACCTTTTTATTGTAGGTTGAATTTTACCATGATACAGAGGTCTGAAAATGTTTTTGTTAAATTCACGTTGCTCTAAAGGACTTTTTTTATTTTAATACTTCAAAAAAATAAAAAATTACTCAAGTTCAAAAATTCCATTTCAATTTGTGCGATGTGTGTATATGAACAAGACCAACAATATTTCCACCAATTCCTAAAATAGTTCTGCTTGTTTCAATGTATCTTTTAGTTACCCCAAGTCCAATTTTTCGATGTCAAAAACTATAACTGCAGAACGCTATATTTTGTGTCCAAAACCTATATTTTAGTGAGGAAAAGCCATAACATCTATATATACCTTTTCGGGAGCATTAAACACAGCGCATTTGAGAATATTGGCGTATATTTTCAAGCTAGAAAAAATATTCAATTTTATTTGTTTTCGGTTTTCGCTGTCCAGACGCCATACATAGTGCCTATTGTTCCAAACTGTTTTAATAGAAATATGTGCGCCTTTCTTGGAATTATAATAATCGGAGTACAGTGCCAGTGCCTATTCCTATTTCAAAAGACAAGGTCATAGTCGGAGGTAGTTAATTCTGGAAAGTCCGTAGTAGGTACGTTATACTTACATATCAGACTACTGCGAGTATTGGTTCTGCAAACTTAGTAGAATAAGATGCGCGGTGGCATGGGCTAACGCTGTACGGCGTATTTGGTTGGAAGAGGACGAAAGTTAATTACTTAAGAGCCAAGGTAAGACGTAACCCTTCGATGGTCCCATGAGGTGATAACTGTTACTGTTTGTTAGGCTGTTTTACTTTAGTGTAGTGTAACTAAGGTGGGTAGGGCGAGTTTGGGATCTCCATAGGTACGCCAAAGCCAGACTATGTAGTAGATCTCTGACATTTGGCTGTAATTATTGAAGAGAGAGTAACAAGCGCGTGTGTTGTGTGCAGAGGTAGAAGTCAATGTCAAACTACTCATCACTCCGCTGCTTCCACGGAAAGGCACGGCGGCGGCTTTGAGCTAAACGGAATACAAGTTATTCGAGTTTATTTAGCAGAGTCAAAAATCTCAGAATCCTGGTTAAAAAATTGGAATGTATGTACATTTTATGATTTGCGTATTTGAGTTGGGCTAAAGTCCATATTTTCGGGGGTAGGAGTAGCGCTAATACAAAATGAGAAATATTTTATCTGCAAGCTCCACAGACTCTATTATTAAATTACTGGACTTTAGCTACCTATTGAACTAAATGTAATAAATATTAATGACGTCGGTAGATTAAAATTACAACATCTTGAGCATCTCTCCACACATGCAAAAAAGGTGTAGGCTCATCATCTGACTCCCTCCAATTAGAAACGGGCATAGCTGTGGTAGTACCATTGCAAAAATAATGAGCAAGTGTTAAGAAACGGGAAATCAATAATTACACGTTAGGCCGTTTATAAGGATCCGCTTCCGTTCGTGTCTCTGAGGCAGAATAAGGTGAAGGTGGTTGTACTGTACTACGTCCGTCCGTCTTAAATTCATTTTCCACAGTTGTAACTTGTAACTTGTAACGTTCGTAAAGGTTTTAGCTGAACAGATTGGCGGACTCAGGAGACTGTGTCAATAGGGACTAATTTAAAGGGCTCCCCAAGGCTCATTCAAATGACCGCATAATTATGTATAACCAAGCCAGTAGGACCAAGTAATGGTTCCTAGCTACTTAGAATGGGCTCTGAGCCGTGGTGAGTCCTCAACAAATGAGTAACAAGTATGATTCAGTACATGGGAATACCTCCACAAGCACTAAAATTAAATACAATCTAATCCCTCTAATAGGATCTACCTTGTAACAAATTAAACGCTCAATTGAGCCCGACGTCAATTCTACAGCAAAATGCCATGATTTGGAAGTAATGCCCAACTGAAGGGACTTCATCTAATTAAACCAGTCGCGTTCTGATTAGTTCAAAATTATGAGCCTTACTGTTAGCCTTCCTCTCGTCCAAAACGCCTTTTGCGTGTCCTGTAGGAGAATGAGACCATAAAATATGTCAGTTAATATCCCTTTAAACGACGTCACTTCTGTCCTTAATCTCCCCTCGACCCATAGCTAGGTAACAAGTACCTACCGACTACATAGGTACTTATTCCAGTAATTAAACATTTTTTTTTATGACTTTGGGTGATAGTTTCGTGTTAGAAAAATATATACTCTAGCGGAAAATTAAAAATCCAACCTGAATTTGGCTCATGCTCGTCTCTAATATTAAGCCGTGGTCTGATAGGTTAAGACCTAATAATAATGCTGCCTCAAAACGATAGAATTTAACTGTGAGAGTATTTAAGTATAAGTCGGGTCCCAGAATGGTCTAAAACAATCGAATCATAAATAAATCCATTGTGCACTATACATAGACTATGCCTTTAATTTTTTCAAGTGCCTATATTATAACTCATGGGTCAATTTCGATATATTTGATGGAACGGATTTAGTAATTTCAGGCTAAAATCTGATTTCAGTAGTAACTACTTTTGTTGTCAAATTCTTTATTACATTCTTGTTTTTGGCCAGCATTCTGTATATTCCCAGATGACTCATTTCCCATGTTCCCGGTATTAGTCCCTTATTAGTCAGTATCAAGTCTTGCCTTATTGTTGACACGGTTGAGTCGAGCCTAGTATTGTTAGTAAGGACCCAAACTTAAAGTCGATTAGTGGAATGCACTCCTGACTACCTGCATTAGGATCCTAAGTGGGAACCTTGCTCATCATTTCCATTGAAATTGAATACGTTCATTGTTCCCTTGTTGCCGACAGGCTACAGCGCTTAGGTAGGTAGAGGAGGCCAAGGTAGTGACAATAATGCATAATACAGAACGTACAAGAATAATATCTTAGGCTTATCCCAAGCCCAACTTTTATTGCATAATTAATTGTTTAGAAAATGGGAAAGTGCACTTAAGGTATTATGCATTATATAGGTAGTATAACATAACTGGATCCCCTGACCGGTCACAACTTTCAATTTTACAAACAATCAAGGTCATAAACGTTGTTAAAATTATACGTAAGTATATTAATCATATACGCCCATCCTTAACTCCATTAATAGGCTACTTCAAAATTCAGGACTCATCCCAGGCTCCAATTGTGACGTGACCTACTATTTAACAAAAGTTGTCGCTTTAAAAATTTTTTTTTAAATTATAATTTAGGATAATAGCTTTATGTGCTAAGTATACTTAATATAGTCCATTTACGCGTCTGTATTAAACCGTAGGTTTGTATTTATGCATTTAATACTGTACAAAAACTGTAGATTTTATCTGAAACAAATTTCAAAATCCTGACACAGCAATATGACTCCGATTGGGTATAGAATATGAATCGGGTATAAATCATGTATAAATTCAATTCAAAAATAGACAACACCAATACTTTGTTTCAGGTTAAAGTCTATATTTTTAGATAGCACTAATATTAAAGTGAATTCTTGTGAGATGCTCTGTGGACAGTTCTCTTTACATAATCATAATCCCCTTGGTAATTATTATTGTTGTAAGATGGACTGACTACGCAGTCCCTTGTGTGTGTTGTGTGTGCCCGTACAGGGTTTCAATTTTCTGTGCGATGATATTTATCACCTTGACATAAATCTGATATTAATCATTTTTTTATGCGAGGGTCTAGGTGATCAAAATTATATAAAAATATATTTGTAGGTCAAAATATCACGTTTAATCGATGGGACGCTGTGAAGCGTTGTTTATGACACGAGCCAGGGATAGCTTTTGATCAATTAACGTGGTTTCTATAATTTATTATGGTTTTTATTATTTGATCATTTTTATCATTTGTGAGCGTTTTTATAATTTTTATCAATTATTATTATTTTAATCCTTTCTTTAAACCACTAAATGATCTTTATCGATAGAAACTGTGCAGAGTGATTGAAAATGGGAACACTGGCTCCGTATGACTATGACCACAATGAATTCCGAAACAACGGTAACGATGGGAGTAAGTATAACAAGTCCTTGCCATTGCATCCTCGTCGTCCTTCAGCCTCCTGCAAAAGTCATACATAGTTTCTAGTACAATACAGTCAGAATCCTCAACTGCAACACACTACTATTGTATTTGTTATTGTTGCATACCGCCGAAAGTGAGAGTTGGGCCCTATAGTCGAATCCACGCCAAGTTTTTTATTGGATAACTTGATTATTGATTCACTGTTTCCATTTCCTACACTACAGCAGGCAGCCTCAAATTTAGTCATATGCATCTACATGCTAAATCTTGAGACGCGACGGGGACTGAATAACTAACTTTAATCAAGGGGGTCAGAAACTCAAAATTTTGTTTTTTAAATGCATCTTCATTGCTTAAAATCAAAAATAGTCAAATAGCGCCAGTAGCATAGATTGTTGGATGTGAGATTCAAATATTTTTTCAAAATTCTAGCCTTTGGGGCCTTTGAAAGCCGAACCTGGAGGTGTCAATGACAGGGCCTGTGGCGCCTATGCATTTCCCTTCTCTGCACTGTAATAAAGACAAAGTGACTGTAGCTGTAGGATCTTTCTGGGTCAAGAGCTCTTGGTCAGAAAAGGAGTCAGATCCCAACTTTTTGACAGAGTTATTATTATGCGGGGGGCACACACGAAATATCAAAGGAAGGTTACACGACTCCCAGCTCAGAGACTCGTGTTTCATTTAGGAACAATTTGCAGGAGCCGCAGACGCCAAATTACCCTCACAAGGCCTCACTTAATGTCAGTAAGCTTGGGTTAAGCAGTTGGCCAAATTAGCAAGAGCAATCAGTTAGGCTAGCTAAGAGCGTCTAATTGTTACAAAGTCCTGAGTTAGTGCAAAGCACTCAAGGTGCGTGCTTTCAAGTAGTACATACAATAGAATAGACCTCAGATGTGTATCATCGTGTCATTGTAGAGGTAGTATTAGCAGATGCAAAAACGTGATTATCTAAGGCTTGTCTTAGTTACTAACCACATGAAAATTAGTTTTTACCATGAAAAATGACAATTATTACCGCAGTATCTAATAATTGTATTTGTTTTTACAGGCATTCCGAAGCGGACTGGAGACGTAGTCGTAATAACGGGCGGAGCTAGGGGTATTGGAGCCGAAGTGGTCAAAATGTTACTCCAAAATCAGATGCATGTAATCATTGGTAAGGGCCTCCGAGTCGGACTCTATTTAATTCTGACCGAAAAGAATAGATTTTTTTCACCAAAACAATAAAGTATGGAAATTAAGAAATCTACAGATCTATTAAGTATCTAATATAAATCACAGACATCTATTAATAAATGTGTTTGCGATAGAGGTCAAGACCCATCTTAGACCCACAAGGGGTCCAAAGTCAACATATTATTCTCCTAATCCCTGGCAAGTGGCACATCAATGGAAAGCTTATTGCACGTGGATGCCGAAAATATATAATACTTGACCTCTGCCAACCGCATCTGCGACCTCTGGAGGTCGGAGAATTTTCAGAAACATCTACCAAGTACAGATACCATCTCGGGGTCACAGACAAGTTCCCAGAGGTCAAGTAGTATACATTCTCGACATCCACATGCAATAGGCTTGCCATTGATGTGTCACTTACCTGGATTTCTTAAAGTTAAACATAAGTTGACGGTTGACCCGCTGCAGCTCCAGGCTGGGTAATACAAAATGCGATTGACCTAAAACTTGGCATAACATCTACTATATGCCTAAAACTACTATAAACTTTCTAATGGGAGTTAACCATTTTTCCATTACGTATCCGAAACCCGCAAGATTAATTATGCACATTTGTAAGCCCTTCTTGTATTCCTGTGACAGGCTGTCGGAACATTTCTGCCGGAACAGAACTGATTAGCTCAATTCGTAGCAAGGACGGGATCACGGGCGGGAGGGCTGACGTGCTGGGCCTGGACCTAATGTCCCTCGCCTCGGTCCGTGACTTTGCGACGCAGGTCCTGGCCAAGAACCTTCCCATCCATGTCCTCATTAACAATGGTAAGGTCCACGAGGGATTTAGAATTGTAGTAGGTTGCCTTTTTTCGCGAGAAAAAGATATAAGTCGGAATAGACTAATTTTAAATTCACATTGAAGAGTTCCTTTCCAAAAACGGTTAAGTCACTTTTGGGGCAAACTGAGATTTTTATGCGAAACTACTCCCTGCTTGCTGCGAGTAGATCTGGTGGCCCAATGCAAATTTGGCCTCAAAAAGAGTTAAGTCAAATGGAAACTCGTGTGTAAAGATACGGTTTGGTTTCAAAAACGGTTAAGTCACATACAACTCAAACGGGAGGAGAAAGTCCGCCTAAATTTGAAACTCCTCTCCTGTAAAGTAAGCAAAAGTGACTTAACCGTTTTTGGAAAGGAGCTCTTAATCTAACCGGAAAAAACCTACAATTTCGACACGGTCATCTAACTTTTCTTCAATTTTTTTTACAGCCGGCATAATGTTCTGCCCATACAAGGAGACGATGGACGGGTTGGAGTCTCAGTTCCAGACCAACTACTTGAGTCACTTCCTCCTCACCAACTTGTTGCTTCCGCGAATTGTGTCTTCGGGCCGGCCGGACCATTACGCTCGGATCATTAACGTCTCCTCCTGTGCTCACTACGGCGGACGGATTGACTTCTCCGACTTGCAAATGCAGTGAGCCAGTACTTTTTATTAAAAACGTTATTGGAACTCCTACATTGGGCCCTAATGCTAATATGGAACTGAACAGGAAGCTCTATTCTCCCTACAATGCCTACATGGTGTCCAAGCTCCTCCAGGTCATTTCCAGCACGGACCTCAATGCCCGGCTCGGACGGGCCGGGGCCAAAGTTAGCGCTCTCAGCGTTCATCCCGGCATGGTCCAAACGGAGCTCTATGAGCATGTCTGGTGGTCTTCGGCCCTCCGGTTCTTCGTTACCATTTTGTTCAAGGTGAGTGACTTAATAGGTATTAGGGCTGTCCAGAAAATATCGACTTGTAGCGAGCAGAGAAATATGCAAATATATTTGTGTAATATCTAGATTTTTTAATTTCTATATCTGGTTTGGGCGGAAGTCAATATTTTTTGGTCATCATTAAATACAGGCCTATACAATACATCAACTGCAATATGCTGAATTTCCTGGGGTCATACGTAGTATTCCTCGATCCACGAAGCGTTAAGATCGCGTGCTTGCCGGCTAGAACATCTACTTTATCACATTTTTGAGTCGCAACTAAGAGTTATAGTACCTGCCCATCTTCACGGCAGATAAATTTAATTCTAGTTATCATTGAAATTGTAATAGCAGTCGAAACGGTCTTAACAGGTACCAGGAGTGTTGGCCAAGTATTCTATATTTTCTTCTGGCTATGAACCTAAAGATTTCCTATTTAGCATGCCACTGTCAGTCACCACTTACTTTGTACCGTTTCAGAGCGTCTTAACATAAGGTACACTTACAAATGACAATGCGGTTCTTTATTGTGATTCGGTACAATATTATAATTCTTATACTTTATAGGTAACATTAACATTACTCAAAAGCCTTTATAAAAATATATAATACTAAAACCTATGCCAAAAAGAGGGTTCAAGATGCCTACGAAATCCTCAACATTTTTAGAACACTGTAGGCACAGGATCCGAAATCATGTCTGAAATTAATTGAACTTCTATACTTTTTGTTAACAGAACGTTGTGCAAGGGGCCGACACGGTTTCCTACGCCGCCGTTTCGCCAGAAATTGAGGGCCAGGGCGGGATTTTTATTGCAAATAGTCAGAAGTGGGCGCCGAATCGGAAAGTATTTGATACGAGCCTCCAGCGAACGCTTTGGAGCGTCTCGGCCGAGCTCGTTGGTCTCCCGGACCAAGATCTGAACTCCAACTCTGTGGAGCCCGCCGGCGGCAGCGGATCCATAAAAGTGAGCCTAAATCTAAACTGAGGAGAGACGAGAGCCTGAACGCTGTATTTAATTGCATTCCATGTATTTGTATTGTACAGAATATTTCGTAATGTATTTCGGCAGTACCTAACTGTAGTGAATTCTGAGGCAGAAGGTACTCTAATTTGTAATATACTAAATTCATAACTTATACAATTTTTAGGAAGCTTCTGTTTAAACGTACGTTCTTATACATACATATATGTATGTATAGGTACTATGTAAACATGCAATACAGGGAATATGTACAAGAGTAGGTAGTGGATGGGATTTATGTTTAAGACTTTTATGTACCTATATTTTACATAAACCTATTGTACACAGAAATTGTAATTTTATGTGAGATCCAACTTTAAAAATGTGTACAATTATGAACCAAAACCTCAAAAATGAATAAAAAAAAATAGAAAAAAGTAATTCCAACCAATAACAAGACAAGAGCATAAGCATTCTGGAACCAAAAAGGGATATTGAACTGAACGTATGGTGAAATGCCATCCAGATGGGATTGACTAAAAGTTGGTGTAACCAATAATGTTCAACAATCAATTTTGAAAAAAAAGTTTCGAATAATTTTTTTTTGTTTTTGATTATATTTAGAATAATAATTTGATTTTGAATGATATTGACGTTCTTTTAACAATTTTGAAGATGAAAGGCACTTTCCAATGATTTTGTGAATTTTCGATACAAGGCATTTTGAACGAGTACTATTAGTAACAATGTTGTATGTATTGTTCAGGAAGTTGGACTTGGACAGTATGCATACTGACTGGCGTGACTGGTTAGTTTGAGAAGTGAATTCAATAAGAGTAAAATTTAATATTAAAATCCATATTTTTACTTCTTCCCAAAATTTTGCCCTTAGCACTAAACCAGAATTGGTTTCATTCACTTTCGAATGTCAAAATTTATTTTATAATGGAAGGCGTAGAAACTATTCAATAATCGAAATTAATTCAACTGTATGTGAACGTTAGATTAAAATCTTAAAACAATAATAGAACCTACCTTTAGAAAATACTTATTGGGTACCGATGGGTGCCACTAGCGCCCCTTGGCGCTAGTGCGGCCTGTCGGCCTGTAGGGTAGAGTTGCGGATTACA
>JAQFZY010002208.1:0-12473 GCA_034696285.1 Hypogastrura burkilli
ACTATCAAGATTTTGTATAAAACTATACGGAATAAGTATTAAATAGTATGTAATGCTTAGTGTTTATAAAGTAATACTTAATAGTCCATCCATAATAATAATTAGGCGTAATTAGTCATGAATTAATTATTATTACACTCCTTCACTGAACAGGTGAAATAGTTGTTGCTGTAATTGACCTCAACCCGTGACGTTTGACCCAGCGTGCTTAATAACGGCCTATGCACTCCAGTGGAGACTCCAGGGAAAAATTAGGCGTTGATTGGTGCGAAATGTTTTGAAATGGGTTCAGTGGTTCTGCAGTTATAAAGGCGTAACGGATGGACAGACATACAGACGGAAAGTGACACACACTGAGCCGCTTAGGCGTGAACGGGCCCGGATCCTTCACTTATTGTAATATGGCTCTCCGATAAGCATGTTGCATCTGACAGGCCCAGGCACAAGGAGGCCCTTCAACTCTTTGTGTGAATATTACATTTTCCCGAATTGGTTCTTCTTCTGGAATGCCTTTTGAATTTCTAAACGTGGAACTGACTGACGCCGACGTATATGCCTTCGATTAAGGAGGAGCCGAGACGCCCATATACTCTTACTTTATTCCTTGTGGACTACAAATCTACAATCAAATTTTTATTGTTATTGTAGTCGGCTGTGCGGCGGTTATGATGAGAGGAGTGGGTTGAATACCAACGTGACCTATTGATTAGTCTCACAACATCTCCATCCCTCTCCCTTTGACAGATCTCCGGAAGGGAAGGCGCACTAAACTCGGGCAGTCTAATCTCATAGAAATGTCCACAGTCTCCTTAGTAGAGATACATAGATATGTAATTTCTATCCCTTATCCCGTTCCCTTCTGGAAGGCTCTGGAGCAGGCCTCCACACTTTCTCCACTTTCTCTCCTACTTTTTATTCTTTCCTTATCAGCCATGCATTATTAAAGGGGAAGGAGAGGGCTGGCCAATTTCATAATCTCGACTCTACGCCCTCCTCTAATAAAGAGCTCAAACAAATGAGTTCATAATGAAGGAATCTGCAGGAGCATTTCCTTAGAACTCTCCCCTTCATTCGTAATAGAATTAACTCAGACGTAGGTCTTACCCACAACAATGGCTACATGAAGTCAAAGGATTGTACTTTTGCGGACAAAAAATGTTTGCACAGAACTATACCAGTCTGCAGAATAAAGCCCAAATCTAACCGAACCTAGCTTAATCTCATCTAACAATAGTACCATAACCTAATATGAACTTGAATTAATAAACCAAACGTACCCTTTAATTCAGTTTAATTAAAAATTGACTTGCATTAATTCATTAATATGGAGTCAAGTGCTTATTGGTAGCAGAACTTAAAGAGCCTATCTCCAGAAAACGTGCGTACTACATAGTCCGAGTGAAACTTTAATCTCCCTATTCATGTGAAATGAAAATTAATCACGCGGTTCTTTTCATAGTATTCATTTACGGAATCGGTTCAGCTAAGGCTTTATTAGGACTTACTTCCCGTCCCAATATTTACAAGATGAAAAGTCGGCTACTCAGAACTCAGGACCCTCCAATCCTTTTGATCTGTGAAGATAAAAAATAAATGCAAGGAAATCAACCCTGGCCCAGACTCCGTTCTGCTCCCTCCCCCGGAAAAGGTCAATAAACCGTTAGTATGGCCGGATCGAGTAAACTGAGCTGGGTAGCTTAGCTGGAGCTCTCATCTGAGGCGGTCTATGAATACATTAGTATATTAATATGTTAAAGAAAAAAAAAGTGATAGAGATGATCCGAATTTAATTTAAACCGTGCCCAACGAAGATTTTAGTGAAAACAAGAAGGTCCGGAGGACAGAAAACACAAAGGCTGCTGAGTCCTGGGTCCAATTTCCTTATAACGTAACCTCCAAACGAGATTTGGAAGTAGTCCTTCGGCTGCAAAGGATCTAGGACCGTCAGATGAGACCCCGTCCCACAATCCGCTTCTTCAGACTTACGCCGTGGATGGAACTAAGTTGGGCAACGGCCTTCATATTCATGCCTCCCCTCAAACTTTCTGCCTTAAGGCCTTGGCTCTTATTCAATTCGTGCCTTACTTTCTTCCTGATAAAATGTATAATCTTAGCCGTAGTGCCTTCCTAGGAACATTTTGCGCATGCTGTCTTTCTGACTCCTCTACTTAATACCTTTAATTTCATTCCTTGCCTCATTGCCTTCCATTTAGTTCATGTGTAGTGTCTTACTACATTTCTCTTCATTTACTGCCTGCCTGCTTTCCTTTACATTTTCTCCCTTCCTGCGTTCCTTTTCATGTTTTCCTTACTACCTACAAGTTTTCCCTTCCCTACGTTCGAGGTTCTGCCCATGATCTGGAAGCCCTCCGAAGTAAAAACTCCAGATTTTTGAGGGAAGCGTAAATGATATAGAGCCTAATTAGAGGACTAGATGTCCCTTTAACTAATACTTTAGGCTTTGAGCTAAGACGTGTCTTTCGAGAACTAAGTGAAAATTATTCATATGACATGGAGGAGGGAGGGGGTTTAGTATGAGACAGAATGCCTTGTTTCCCGTCTCCTATTAGCCCTGGAGTCCTCTGAGGTCCTCGGCTGAAGTGCCTGAGAAATGAGAAACGTACGTGCTGGAGATAAGAAGCCGACTTTCTCCTCGAAAAAAGCTTTTCCCCTCATATCTATTTGCGTCAATAGAAAGATTATCCCGTGCCCTGGCTCCAGGAACAGAGGGCTCCAAAAAAGAAGGCTTGGATAGAGAGAGGAGTGGGGTATAGTGTATAGTGCTGCCTGGCCCCTGGCACACATAATATCATAATATCAGTGACAGAAGGTTTGAGGGTGGTGAGAGTCCCAACGGCCTCAAGCCTCCAGATTTACCAACCTCTCCACTTTTCAGCCCGGATCATCATGCACTAAAACGGAGGATTTGGGACCCAAAGCCTCTTCCCCAATTCCAAATAATTCCTGATTGTCCTCTGGATCTAGGTGCTACTTCAATTGTGTAGAAAGGGGGGCCTGGACTTATTTCAACAGAAGTGTCAAGACTAGCTACCAAGTAGATTACCTTGTAGATAATGTCTGGAATCTCAACTCCAATTTCCTGACTTTCTCCATCCTGCCCCGAGGGCATATAGTATCGTTGACTTTGACAGCTAGAGACAATTGACTTGGGCTCGAAATCTGAGATGCCATCTCCTTATCTTACTAAAATATTCTCCTTTCTGATCCTGTAATAGTCACACCCTGTACTCTTCCGAGAACGCAAAATATGTACAAAGATGATTTGACAATGTCTACCCTTTATGGGAACGATTTACATTCAGAAGAAGATCGAGATGCTGAGAAAGCACAGGCAGACGGGATTGGACGCTGCTCTATGTATGCCTTAGGCTGTTATTACGACTCGTACAGTTAGAGAAGCCTTAAAAAAATATACAACTGAGCACAACTGAGACTAAAAAGTTCTACTAGTGTGAGTTCCATGCCATAGCTAAATATTTGAGTACCTACCTAACGAAAAATATTTTGTGAACTGTGATCAAAAGTTCTGCTAGCTTGGATACATAGGCCATTAATATTTTCCTGAGGTCAAGGTCCTATGCACATATATACTTTGCGGAGAATAGAATAAATAGTTTAATAAAAGTAACAGTAGGTTGGGTTGCAGGATATACTCTGTTAAATTCATTTACAACCATTACGATTTATGGTAGGTTATATTTAGAGTGGAAAAGTGAATTTTGTTGCTGAAATATGGATCGTGCTGTCCAAAACGAGTAACACGAGCTATTCAGAAGAAAGTTTTGCCTTTTGTTAAATACTCAATAAGTTTTGCTACAAGGCTCTAACACGCTGTCTGCTGTCTAGAGGAGTTAGAGAGGAATGTAGGCCTTCGGAAAAGTATTACTTTCTCCCTTTTTAAGTGGAAATGATTCAATTTATCCTTCGGGAAAGGAAAACGGGGAAAGGTAAACTAATCTCGAGAAATGTGTACATAGGTAAGGTAAGGTATAACCTTGTACTGCATAGCATAAGTTGTGACAGGATATTCTACTTACTACCTTTCTCCATTTCTGTCTCAAAACAAAATATTAGGTGTATATTCCTGTGTAAAGAACTATGTATAGCCGAGTGTGTCTGTCCGTAGTTGGAGTAGCTTATCAAAATTCGGATCTCCGGCCTTTTGTCTATACAAACGTGCCGGGACCTCCTCCGAGCCACTTTTACACTTTCACGAAATTCGTCCACCCAGCCAGGCTCTCAATAATGCGGGCAATGTAATAGGCAGTGCCACGGCTTGATATTGCATGATATTGCATGCAAGTTACACATAATGGGTAAGGAATAAACATGCCTTTTACAGAATTCCTGTATAAAATCCAGCACAATAAATTGATTCTTGTAGTCGAAACCTAACCTTGTCTAAGAGTAGTAACTAGTAACACAGCCTAGTTTTAGGGCTTAATATAGGCAAACCTACAGATGCGGAGGTGCTCATGCCATCCCTAAATAGATAATTTGGAGACTAAAAACCTTCGTTTTCAATAGCCTAACTGGAGCCTAGTTTCTGGCTATAAATTATTTATTTTAAAAAGGCCTACATTTAACGGGTTCACTAATAGAAACACTTTTGACCTCCTAATTTGATAAAAGTCTCAAGTCCTGACTTTGACCACTAAATGATTTTCGTCCCCTGCTGTTAAACTAAAAGTCTCCACTAAACATTTCCAGCAAATTCCGTTACTTCATCGCTGCCCTTCTATATAACTTACATTACTGCATTAAATACATATAATCAGTATTTATTCAACACAGACATTCAACACATTCAATTATAATATTATTTTTTAGAAATCTGACTACTTATCTTCTATATTTATACTATCTAGCACAGATAGTTGTATATTCTAAGAAGGTATCAATTAAACATTAAGTACATCCTAAAGTATTTATTCAACAAGCACACATAAGGTGAAGCCAAAATTAATAATATAAAATATTTTATGGTATTTATAACATTCCATCCTCCACACTAGTTCCCTGTTCTACTTTCGTCCCCGGGGACTTTTCCCGGAAATATTTTGTCCCCGGGTTTTCTCCCCGTTTTTTATAAATTCGTTTTTAAGCAAATACAATGAAAAACCAGGACCAGAAATAAAACATTTTCATACACTATATGATACTGTATGTATAGACATTGCCTTATCTCGACTTCAGTGACCCACTTCAGGTAACTCAAAGGTCACATGGGGAATAAATGCGATCCAGACGAATTTGGCTAAAACTTGGTATACTTACTGATCTTGACCTCCTTAATAATGATTAAATGGACGTCAAAGCCGTAGCTCACCTTCTTACCGGTGAGAGTTAAGTGACCAGAAGGGTTTTAAGGAGTTGACCTACGGCTTTGACGTCCATTTAAACGTTGTTAGGGAGGTCAAGATTTGTAAATACGTTTCAGCTAATCGTACTGGACGGCAGTTTTTTCCCATGTAATATTCTACTTTTTTCCCATTGCTTGGTGTTCATAGCTTGGTGTTATAGCATGGTGTTCATAGCATGGTGTTCATAGTTCATAGCTTCAGGTCTGACAAAGTGCAGACCTAATTTCATTAAAATGCCAATGATATGTTTACAGATATAAGTCTTCAAGACTCCGGATCCTGATCTAGTATTACAAAAAAGTTCAATAGATCTCCAGCCTGTATGTGTAGTCCTTCCAGTTTGATAATTCATATACTTACCGCTAGTATAAATATTTAAGGTTACTGCTACATTTACTACTAGTTTTACTATTTTTTTCTTTTTTCAAAAGACAATTTTTCTTTAATCAACAACAACAAAGTGTATCAACATTTTACATATTGAACGTATTACAAACGGTACTACTATTGATATTATGTATGCAAGTAACTTTTTTTTAACCTACAGGAGGGTATACCATACCATTTGCATAATTAAATGTGCTAGATAGTATACATATAAGGGATAAGTACCGAGTCAGATTTTTTAAAATAATAGCATAAACGAAACTTGAACACAGGTTTGTCGAATAAATACTTCTAGGATGTAATTAGTGTTAAATTGATACCTTCTTAGAATACACAATTATCTGTAATACATAGATAAATAGTATACATAGAAATGCTAAGTAGTCAGATTTAGAAAAAAAATATTATGATTGAATGTACTGAATGTCTGTGTTGAATAAATACTGATTAGATGTATTTAATGCAGTAATGTAAGTTATATAGAAGGGCAGCGATGAAGTAACGGAATTTGCTGGAAATGTTTAGTGGAGACTTTTAGTTTAACAGCAGGGGACGAAAATCATTTACTGGTCAAAGTCAGCACTTGAGACTTTTAGCAAATTAGCAGGTCAAAAATGTATTATTAGTGGACACGTTAATATTAACCCTTTTATAAACTATATTTTTTTTAATTTAGCTCACAGCCTTTATTAATCCCGCTGCGTAGGCTGATGATGGATATGTCTGGACTCTGGACAGGCTCAGTTAAGTTGATGGGTCATATTTGAAAAACCAAATTACAGTCTGATAAATAGTAGGAACTATTAGTTTGGGTTTTAAAGAGAAAACTTTTTTCTTTTGGAGATCAAGAAGATTTGTTTCCCGTCCCTCGGAACTTTTGGTTTCCGGGCCCGGCCAAAGGATTTTCCCCCTTCCTTTGTCCTCGGGAACTTTTAAGCTATAGTGCTGGCGCTGCAGGGCTAAGACGAAAGATTAATCCTTTGGCTAATAACAAGCTCTAGCTCGTATGACCTTAAAACTTTGGCTCAGCATTTCCTTCCTAATTAGACTCCGGGAGTTCGAATTACTCCCGTATGTAGTGTTAGGTTATGATTATGGTTACGACCATTCCAACTGCAATCCTATTCCAGAATACCTATATGTTAAGATAACTACGTGCTGCTAGAATAGGATGCATGGGAATTAAATTGGCTGCAATATGGCATATCTGCATAAATGATTTAGCTGCATGTACACCTGCGCCAATCTTTTTGCAGTCGTATTTATTCAATTTTCTCTCACTTCTCACTCCGACTTCACATAGATTTTCAATATAAATGTTAATTTATAGATCATGAGATCATACAGCAGTCCATTATTATTTGAATTCGGTAAGGCATGGACTTAATCTTTTTTTCAATGATTTCTCGTTTGCTCACCAGTACAAAGCTTAAACTTGGAGCTCCTCTGGGCGATTGAATTCCAACAATGTGAATCCGTTATGCGGACTGGAGCACTCCATCCAATAGTTTGTCCCCTTAACAGCGGTGGCCACGATTTCCGTGAAGTAATTGTCCTCATTTTCGAAGCGCTGAGTCTGTTCAGCCAAGGACAGCGTATTGAAGCGACCATAATGAAGAGCCCAGTCCAATTCGTCATAGAGTTGGGTGGTTAAGGGGAGCATAAAGAAGTGAAGCTTGAGAACCTTCATCTTTCGGCAGGCGCACATCAGAAGTTTTGAGAAGATCGAAGATGTCAACTTGACGTGATCCAACTCAAACTCAAGGAGACGCTCGAAGCGGAAGTGGTTCATATCAGTGCAGAACAAGTAGAATGCATTATCATCTCCTATTGATAAAAGCATACATACATACATGGATCTATCATTGACTGAGCTAATTGAAGCAATGAATCAATCAATTATGTTTTTCAAACCATTTCTCTCAGCACAAATCTTAAGGACCTCCAAGTTGACACAATCATTGAGGCATTTCCAGTTAAAGAATGAGGAAGTGTTCCCCTGGGAGCAGGACACGTTGTACAACTCCAATACCTTGAGCGTTGTAGTCAGGCGTTCAATAATCGGCCGGTAATCATTTGGATTGACCAGGCCCATGTCGCAGCAGAGCGTTTCTAAATGCGGCTGAGTTTCCAGGAACCGAATGAAAACCTGTCGTCCAGTCCCGTGCATGTCTGGAGCCAGCATCGTAAGGTGCTTTAGATCGGCAAAGTAACGGTTCCATTGAACGGCCTCCCAGTTCACTCGATGGTTGTTTCTGTATTTGCGTGTGTCCCGGGTAACGGAATACAAGTTGACAGCCAATAGTTCCAACTTCCTGTTGAGCTGAACCGCATTCAGAATGGCGGGAAGCTCGTTCGAAGTGAATAAATTATGCCGGGGTGCAAGGATGCCGAAGGTCTGGAAGTCATCCTGTTCCATGGGAGCAAATGTGAGCTCCTTGAGTCCGCTGAAGGTCTTCAAAACGCTGAGACCGTTGCTGAATGAAAGACTTCCTTGTACAATCACCAGTTTCTGCAGAAAATTCGGCTTCCACCAGTACTCATCCAAGGGAATTCGAACAGACAAAAGATTCTCGATAGTAAGGCTTCGAAGCTTGACCGACCCAACCCAGTCGAAGTTATCAATCGTCCCGTCCAGGCGACCATGGACGCCAACATTTGTTTCAATCTCTGCCTTGAAGCGTCGGCATGACTGCCGAACACTGTTCTGATCAGTGTAGTTCAAATTTAGCCAGATCTTCTCCGTAATCTACAAGAATACCAAATGACTTAGGCTTACAAAACTTATCTTGAATTGAAATGGAAATATTGAGCGGGCTTACTTCGGGTGGTATATCATGGAATGATGTCGAAGAATCAAAGCCGGATTCCTGCTCCTCCTTATCCTTAATTGCTACCATTGAGCTTGGGCTGGTCCAAGCCATTAAGCTTGCCAAATATTCCATCTTTTGTACTTGTCTCGAAGAAGAAGGGGTGAACAATTTCCAAGTTGGTGACCTAAGCAGAAGGTTCTTCCCTGCTAATATAATTTGTTATTATTAAGGAGTGGACTAGCACGAGAATCAATTTTTAATTTTTAATTCGGAGACAAGAGGGAAGAATTTTGCAGGCAAGAATACAGAATTCTACTTTCTAGTTCCCGCTATGAGCCTCCCTCTCATTCGTGGCATGAAAGTCCAAACTTTGTAAGAAGGCGCTTGAACTCAGAGCTAGGCTTCGGCTAGGGCAGAGTGAGAAAGTCACAAGTCACAATTACAAGCAATGGAGTGACAAATGGGGCCAACGACTTGCCGAGATTCGGGATGGAAGAAGAGACAGTAAACGAAGTCAGGCCGCTGCGAGCTGAGACAAGTCAACTCCCGGCACTGGATGCTCAGGCAATGAACTCGCACTCCTTGGTGCACCTTATGTTTTGAGAACAGGAGCTACTCTATGGCAAAGGGCGTTGACCCCTGAAGCCGCGTACCTGAGAGCTGTTTGTTACACTGACCTGCTTGGTGACATGTGACATGGCAACTGACGACGCATAATAAAAGCGGGCCATTCAAATTCATACATGTATTAAAATGTTTTCGAGATTTGACTTACACTGAGTTGAAGTGCGCCAATATGTTTCCACCTGCCAACGGTGTCAACTGTCAGAGCCCTGCAGGGATGCCTCTCGGTCGAATGATGCAGCCGACAAGCACACAATGTCGAACTACGAAATTTGTTTTCTCCGCCTAGGAGGAGAGAGCAGAACGGTACGTCCGACTCGGATGACGGTTAGTTAGGAACTGACGGAACAAACAACTTGGGGCCTACTGCCTGCATCACTGACCGTAAACAATCAAAAGGGAAGTGGTGTCTCATAGAAACAAGAAAGTTTGTCAACTTTCGGTGAAGTCGATGAAGCAAATGTGAAATGTAAAGTAAACAGGGAAGTATGCTGGAAGATTAATGTCTAGTTATTACCGTGTTAACGCAGTAAATACGGTTATGCATGTCCGCTAGGTCCTAATGTCACCAACAAAACTGCGTAATTCTTTTACATGTACGAAGTTGAGTATCAAGACGCATTTTTGCTCGTTCATCGCTTGACGGCCGCCTCCTTAAATCTGAGTATTACCATATATATAAACTCGGATCACGCTTAGCAAGATGGTAACTTTATACAGCGGCTCACCCTCTATAAAATCAAATCCTATGAAGCGAAATATTGGACATGGCTTTTGTCTCAACTAAACGTTCAATTTTTTCATCAGTTGACTGTTTTATTCAGGCTATCATTTAAGGCAACCAAAGATAAATCGCAATTTCACCGCAAAATTAACAAATTCAACCAAACTCACTTTGGCCGAAATCCCGAGATCTGTCTTAAGGAAAAGTTCGGTGAGATTTGACCGCTTTCCGTTCGGTTAGGCCGAGCGCAATCACTACAGCCGAACGTTTAAACATAATCTAACCTTAATTAATCAAATTAGTCATGGCCTTCATTTTTTCTTTCATTTCGGTCAAAGTAAGTTGGTTTGGACCTAGTTATCTTTTCGGGGAAAAATAGGAATATCTACGGTGGGGCTAATGATAAGTCTTCTATATACATATGATTAAAACATTCTACCTATAAAACCTTATAATTAATTTATAATTATAATTAATGTATAATTAATTTAACCATTACATAAAGGTGTATGGTTTAACAAATTAACATCGGTTTATCTGCTCGAATGATTTAAGCAGTAGGTACTGTATGACTTATAAAGCTAAATATCTCGTGACATAAGCTTTATGAAGAAGCTGATGGACAGCTTTCCGAATGGGTAGGATTATAGCACATTTCTTCAAAGTGTGCCTCCAGTGAAACAACTTGAATTTTTGAATCGGTACATGCGAGTTACGAGTGAATTTAGTGTAGTAGGTATCTAAGCTAGTATCCAGCGTTGGGATCAATTTACAACTTTCGTCTTAAAGATATGTATGTACATACCTGCAATAAGAGTATGGGGAAAGCTTATGGTTAACAGGAGTGGGAAGCGTGAAGGGGAAATTAGGGCAATTTAATATTCCCCAGCTCGAAAACCTAATTAAAGAAAATATGCCTATGCATACTAAATGCAGTCTACGTATAATTTTGCAGTGACCCATTTGAACCGTTGACGCATTTAAGCTCATAACCTGCAGTTCTTAAGTTTACAATTTGCTCCATCGGCATTTAAATAAATAGGAAGGCTTCCAGAAGCCAGGCTGGAATATCGACACAATTTCATATTTTTTTCACCATTCATTGACCTAGACACAATGTAGAACAAGAACAATAAATATTTTAGCATGAATGTTTAAACGTGGCCATTTTAGTACAAATGATGAAAACTGCAGGAGGCTCGGTATACTTAATACAAGCGTGTCCTAAAACTGCGACCTTTTAAAAATTGGTATGTTGAGGTCAGTTCCACAAAATAATCATATAAGCATACAAGTAACGACCTCGCCTTCGGCTCGTGTCTTATACTTGCGCACGCGGCGCCGCCGCTTAGCGAGGTTGGCTCTACGCTTGGAGCGAATTAGTACAAATACTTGGTTTAGTAAATAAATCGATTACCTAACTCTAAATATGGTGTGTTGTTAGCAAGACAGGTGACACGAGCTAATTAAATACCTATGAATTGTGCTGGATATGTTGCAGGTTCTTTAATCGTCCCGTTTACTAGTCTGTCTAAATTATTCCTGATATTTTACCTGCAACTTGTTATCATCACAATTCGAAGGTGCTTAATTATTTCGTGTGACCTGTCTTGCTAACAAAATACCATCTTTAGAGTAAGGTAATCGATTTATTTACTAAACGAAATATTTGTACTAATTCGTTCCAAGCATAGAGCCAACCTCGCTAAGCGGCGGAGCCGCGTGCGCAAATATAAGACACGAGCCGATGTCGAGGTCGCTACCTGTAACAGTTTTATCATCATCTGAGTTTAATCGTGTAATTTGTGACAGTTTAGATAGTGATGATCATTATAGGGAAGTTAATTATAGAGCTGTGTGGTATACCGGAGGGATTTGGATGTTGACCGTCGTTGTTATGGACCATGTGAGTAGAAGTGTAGTAAACAAATTCCTGAATGATTTTTAGAAAATGTGAACAAAAGTATCAAAATATCCGTTGCTAGGGGCCATATTTTTTGCTTTTTAAGGGTTGACCTCTTGACCCTAAAAATCGCATATTCACACTTAGTCAACGTATTGTACATAAAGTTTTGTGTGATGTTTTTGGTGGGCGTCGGTTGAGAAATGCGACCAAGATCCATCGGACAGAGCAAAGTCGGCGGTGATTTTGTAATAGTTAGAAAATCTGGGTAATACTATTTACACTCAAGGTATGATTCAAGCAAGAAGCTAATGGAAGAAATCCCGTTCCCTAGCCGCGTTCTTCCTTAAAATCGAACTCGCGCGTTACGAGCATAAATGAAATTAAAAAGAGGGATATAGATAGTACATATTCCAGTAATAGCGTTCCCTTGAGTTAAAACACCGCGAATCTGGTGTCATCTGGGTTCAATGTTGCAAGGTGTTATCTTTTAGTAGAAACTAACAAATCGACTATGTGTTTACTTAAAGTTCTATCCAACCAAAATGGCTCCATAGAAGAGTACAAATGGTTGAAGTAGAGTTGAGGCATGACAAGCTGTCCTCCGTATTTCCTGCGTTGATCATAATCCACCTCTG
>JAQFZY010002209.1:0-12472 GCA_034696285.1 Hypogastrura burkilli
TGGCTTAAAGTTAATCCATTTTTTCGGTTTAAGCCGTTTCGTAAATGCACACAGGTTTAACTTTTGGTGATAATCCCAAAATTTTGGCTTAAACCCTTTCGTAAATGCGGCCCCAGGTAATTATCTTTACCACAAAAAGGCGACTTGACACGGTTAAGGTACTCCCCGTCTAGATGGAGAAGCCATTTCCTAAGTCAGGGAGGCTAAATACCTAGGAGTTGTCCTAGATGACAGACTCGCGTGGCTCCCACATTGTAGAACAAGGGCCCGAAAATGTCAAGTGGCCCTAGCCCAATGTAAGCGAGCCCTGGGAAAAACCTGGGGATTCATTTAGGATGTTTTATTATTTTCGTAAAAAAAAATTTCTTATACAGTTAGACTCAGAAATATCTGTAAAATAAAAATATGCAACTTAATAAAATGTATCTAAATTAGTTAATTAAATATGTTGAGTTGAAGTGAAAAGCGAAAATTAACAAACCAGACAGGCAGAGAGCAGAGAATGTTTGTATAGCAGCCAGCCGGCTCAATCTCATTCAGAACCAAAAAAGCCATTCACTCTCACAGCTTACTAAACCCAAGAGCATGAGCTCTGTACTGCCCTGCTTGAGCCTGCTTTAATAGATAGAATGGAATTCCAAAAATTCTATATATAATCGTGAAGTGTGCGTTCGTAAACAAAGAACACCTGTCACAATGTAGTGAAGGAATACAACAAAAAACTGCCGAAAGAAAATGCGGCATGGGTACTATGGTTCATGTGAGGACAAAACTGACAGATTCCTTGCCGCATCTCGGTATATTATTTGAACGCTTTTTATACTTACAAAAATGTGACATGTTGCATTTACAAGATTACTTTTTGCCCTACAATATCCATAGTAAAGTGGGCATGCTGGGTTGTGTCTTAAAGCCGTATGTATGCGAGTTTCGAGCTGATTGTCGAATTAACTTCTTACGCGGGATTTTAAACAGTTGCTTTGGTTTTAAGAGGTGGAAAGAATAAAACTAAACTATGCCACCGCAACAATTTGTATACACTGTATTTACTAACACCAGGACTAACACATATAGTATTTTTGTATTAGACATTTACACGCTAGGATTATATCGGTTGGTTTAAAATAGTAGTAGTCGAATATTGTATTACCGATTTAATATCTTCCTTTGACTAGCCAAACAAGCCCGCGCTAACGCGGAACGAATAACTATGTCTTCTAATTATTTCTAGGGTGCATGGGCGTTTCTTTGAGCGGGCCTGCTTATTACGATGGCCCAAGCCCAAGCACCCTAGAAATAATTAGAAAACGTAGTTATTAGTTCCACGTTAGCGCGGGCTTGTTCGGCTTCCGATATATCACCGAAAATATCTTGTTGCCTTGGCTATGAGCTATGAGAACAATAGCACCTTCTTTACTAACTCTTTTGGCTGAAAGGGTCTAATTCCAAACCGTTCATAGGAGGAGTTAAGCTCCAAATCCTGGTGTTAAACAGGAAATATCCATACAGTGGGTGTCAGGCGGGTTGTAGATGCCGATCTAGCGCAGGCGGAAGGGAATCGTCTGTATAAAACTCGGAGGTTTACATTATGGATTTACGTTATGAAAAACGAAATTGGACTTTTGGTAATTTTGGCAAAAATATCTACTAGAATAAATTTTCGCCAAACTGACCCGATACCGGCAAGCAGTACGACAACGACAAATATAAGTTAAGTAGCACCTTCAAATAATAATTAATTCATACAGATATATTAGTGACGGGGACGTTTTAAAACACATGTACTTACCACCAAATGTCTTCTATACTTATAATACGACTCGAACTCGACAGGAATATCGGCGCCTTCTCCACATGAACTGCATTCCCACGGACCGTTAATATTCTCCACGGCATCGGAAAGACTTTTATGAGTTCTGCCCGAGTCCCAGAATGCATTCGGTGCTGATACAGATTTCTTTAGCACAACAGTACCCGGCGAGTCCGGAGAAGATGTCGATTTTAAAACAATGTACGAGACTTTAGCCAGTGTCTCCTTGCTCTTAGCCTCAGTGGGTACCTTCTGCACAATTTTCAACTTAATGTTTTTACTTTCCCGTACCAAATCTGGATATTTTTTTAACACTTCAGAGATAATTTTGGAATGGTTGGTTGCATTATCTTCTGCTGTATCAAAATTGATACGCGTTACAACAGTTTCTTCAATTTGTTTGCTGTTTTCCTTTCCGATTTCGGGAGGAAATCTCACCATTTTCTCAACCTAAATTTAAGAGAAGGCTTAAATTCTGTAAATTTCTAAAGTCAACTGCAAAATTTTCGAAAGTCCCTTAGCGAATAAGGTCAAAATTTTACGGTATTGGGCACTTTGACCATCCGACCCCGACCTAAAATGTATCGTACATTATACTAGACCCTACACTGATACTAGAACACACTGGGTTGGGTCCATTGCACATGCGGAAGGTATAAGGTACCCCGAACAATCTTCAAAGTTGGGGTCCCAAAAATTTTTTTTTCTTCTATAATGAAATGAAACAAATTGAGGTTTATGTCGGTGGATATCATAGTACTAGGTGGTAGTTCTACAGCGCACAATATGACCTTGGTTACCAACCCTTTCATAACGAAAACATTTTTTGAAGTCGGGTACTCGGAATAATCAAAGTCATTTCTGGGACAGAATCTCATTTCGAACGGCATTTGCATAGTATTTTAGATTTTAGTGACAATTTTAAACCCTAAGTACAATAAACAGTATTAACTGATAGAAACCGAATTAACGTTTAACAATAAACTATATGGCCAGCGTGGCTAAGTAAAAGGGAAAGCAGATATGAAGTTTGGTAACTGTGTGGCCAGTATATAATAATTAGATGACTGGAGTATGGAAGCAGAGATGAAGTTCGGAAACTGTGAGGCCAGTATGTAATAATTAGCTGAGTGGAGTATGAAAGCAGAGATGAAGTTTGAAAACTGTGTGGCCAGTATGTAATAATTAGCCGAGTGGAGCATCGCGTGGAAGTATAGATTGCTTCAGTTGGTATAAGCTGTCCTTTTAACGCCAGGCTATAGTGAGGATGGTGTTTGACTAGTTTCCACTCCTCACATCTAAAACGCTAAATCCTTAGAGTATTCAGACCAGTAGACTCGCTTAGGCTCGGTTCTGACTAGAGCATAGGGCACAGTACATTTCCAAAAAATTAACAAGAAAAACCGCGACCATGTTAAGAGATTCAGTGGAAAAAATGTTGACACTTGTACGACTTTTCACTTGTTGGTATAGGGACTCAAATTACAAATGTCGATTTTTAATGCTGAAATACGTACTTATGAACTATATTTCGTGTAAAACAAATGACTAATATTTAATACAGCTGTTATAACGAGATTTTTTAATTTTTTTCAATTTAATATTTGTTTATTAACTAACTCGAATGATTGATAACATTTACATATAACCCAAATTTACTAAAATTTTAATATCTCGTTAAATTGGGCGGACTGAAGAATAGTGGCTAGAATACTTGCGGAATTCCCACGTTGAATAGCGACACTGAACCTCTGAAACAAGAACAATAGAACTATAATTTTTGATCTTGAAATAGTACGACTTTGTATATGTAGATGGTTCATAATACTAACTGGAGATAAGTTCATTGTTCTTCGTTTAGCCATATGATGAAGTCAAGGTTTAGCGTACTTCGATGAATTCGCGGTCAATAAATCCAGCACGTGAGTCCCAAACGCCACATATGATCTTCCGTACTCGTTGACCGTAAAAGTCAGAAAATATGTTGCTGTTCAATAATCTTTGAAGACTTAACTTGACAGTAGTCTTTAGTTTCATGTTATGGAGTCCTGTCTGTTCACATTCACGCAAGGGCCCATTCGATGTCTTTACAAGCTAGTTACTAAAAGTCACTTTGGTTGAAGTGTCAAACGGGTGCTCAATTATTGGCTTGTGCCGTTAGTCCAGGACGTTGGTTTCTCCGATCAAGGCTTATATTGATGAGAAGTCAGTAGGGACACCATCGATGATCACTGAAATGACCCAATCTTGACACTTATGTAGTTTCTTCACTGACTGCTTTTACTATTTCACTGATAAGACTTGGGACCCATGTTACAGAAAGAATGCTCACGTTCACGATATTTAATCAAAAGCCACTGTGACGTATCGTAGTTATTAGGAACTAAAGTAAGCTCTAAAGAACTAAGAAACTTAGAATGAGAGTACGAAAAGTACAGGCTCCGCGTTCCTTCGTGCACCTTTATGAATTAGTTTTCAAGTGTTCGAACGTGTGCGGTTAAAGTGTGTGTGATGCTATGTATGTACATACAATAGCATAGGACTAGGGTCAGTAACCTTCGACTTACATGGTGAATTTATCTATTTTGCTTTTATTCTCCATACCAACAGCTATAAGGTCAAGGAACTGTCAACATTTTCCCCACTGAATCTCTTTTAGCGGTCCTCGTTTTTTTTTGTTGATTTTGCGAGGTCCTATACTCTATCCTGAGCCAGGTCTGAATACTCTACGGCTAAATCAGTTTTATCAGTTCCACAAAGGTTCCACACCTCTAACTATTTCAGATCAGAACAATAGAACATAGTTCAAATATCAAAAACCGCTACGCGAAAAGAAAGTTGTTCATGTCGAAACAAAGCCTTCTTGATTGATTTCTTGAGTGTTGCTGCTATAACAACACAACTAGACGGTTAACAGGACAGTGTCTCAGTAAATATAGCAACCAAAGAAGCTTTGGAAAATTGACTTCTGTTTGGAATGCTGCAATTTAAAGAGCCAAATGTTTACTTCTGCTTTTCATTACTAGCATTTTCATATGAAAATCTTTATGACGTGTTCTTGTTTCTTGATCACCTGCTCATTAGTCTATAAGCCCAGGAACGTTAATAATTTAAATACATTAGCAGACAATGCGGTTCATTTCACTGTTGTGATTCATTTCACTGTAGTGATTCGTTTCACGGTAGTGATTCGTCATTCCGCGTGACACGTAGGGCTACACGTATGAGCTCGTAAGAGCACTTGTTTACGGAAATATTTATTTTGTACCAAAATATTTACTAAACGTTCCATTTTTTGCGACGCCAAATAACACCAGATCTTACACTTAGCTGTCAAAATGAGAAATCATCTGCATTTTTAACTGTTCTGCTGTTGTTTCGTCATCGTCTGTCGGTGTAACTAACTCGACTCTGACTGGCACTGCGCTCAACATCTGCCGTGTTTACTGGCGCGTACTTTAAAGTTTGAGTTTGGGCATTGAGTGCATTCAAGGAGCACCCAGGGTCATCGTATCCATGTAAAATTATATTGAGTTCATTTACAACAGTGAAATACATCTACAGAGAGTCTCCCAAGATAAAAACACTTTTACCAACTAGATTGCTGCCGGAGGTGAGGTCCATGAATCCTGCGACTAGTTTCTTCTTAAAGACGAAACATTAGTGTACACATTCGTACTCAAGTTGTCTCCTCTAAGAAGACCCTTGTGACCGTTTACAGGTTGATTCTGAGCGACGTGTCTGATTACTGTTTCCAAACAGTTTTTGAATCTGAAGCCCCTGAACTAAATAAGTATCGTTGTGTGACGGAATTAACACAAATTAATGGGACTCATACAGGATCACCTCGTATGTCTGTCAGTGTTCCGAAAAAGCCACTTTTTTTTACCTATTTACTGGGCCACTGGTCAATACTGGTCAATACTGGTCAATACCTAAAACTCGCCAGAAGCAATTACTATGAGGCTTGAACGCTTTAATTTTTACAATATATTTATTGCACCAATAGTCTCGCAGAATTTGTGATAGTATGAGAGTATTATATTGTAATTATATTTAATTAGAGCGCAAAACAAGCTAAGGAATGGTTAGGGATGAGACGAAAAATTAATACAGGATAGTTTATCATCTATTTCTTCGTCAATTTAGGAGTTAGGAATCAAGACATTTCGACGTCTCGGTTTCGCATTGTCATTGTGACGCAAGCCTCTGAAGCAGAGGGATAGCTTCATAACTGCTTCATAACCTTGTCAATAGAGTTTTGTTTCTTTTGTCGGTCTGCACAAAGCCATACGTAGAGAATACACGCTCAACAGAGGCCGTGCTCGAGAGACACATGTACACTGGAAATATGAGGTCAATAAGAGCGCTGGGTATAGTATCTCGTATTTTTCGTAATGGTTTCTCATGCGAAGAACTTTTCCACTGACCTTGTTATGACACTTTTAACACTTTTGAAATGTAGTTGTTCTCCCATCCGAGGTTTTGATTTTTTCATTGAAAGGGCTCCAAATGGGCTCTTATGGTTTGCATCCTTTATTTGATCTTGACTTAGTCCTAGAGCTGGACTCAGTATTGGAGTTGTCACTTACTTGCATTTCTGACGACGCATCATCACAACTCAGACTCCGAGTCAGACGTAATGTCAATCGCAGCCGGTGCTTGTGCGTGTGAAGTCGATGTTGAAGGAGAACAAGAATGTTGGCCCTTATGTTGACTTTTGATTCCGTAACAAATTTCTGATGAACTTTTAGGCGGAAGTTTAATGTGTACGCTGATATAATTTACGTAAGTAAACCGCGCACAAAGCTGCACCTAAGATTGCCAAATATGGTTTCTATCTAATTTTATTTCTTTGTAAAAGAGATGCCGAGAAAGCGTTACCATTGTCACTTCACACAACACGCAAAGCCACTACATATATAGTATGAGAATATGCATAATATGCTGTGTATTATGTACTACTAGGCAAGCGGTATTGGCTATGCTTTCAGTAGGTACTTTTGCGCGTGCTCAGGAGTATTGACCAGTATTAGCCATTGACCGTTTTACAACCTATTGTCCAGGACGGTTTAAACCCGTTTAAACCATAGTATTGACCACCACGTCGGAACACTGATGTCTGTACTTATCGGGAATGATACTATATAGTCGAGTGACCTCGGTTGGCCGAGTTTTTCGACGCGTTTCATTGGGGTCTTAAGCTTGAAGAAGAGCAACGTTGCGGGGCTCGCCACCAACGGATGACATGCACGTGGACCCCGAATATGGCTTCAAAACAAGTGCAATAATTAGTCTATACCCATTTGTCTTACCCATTGGTTGTGCTGAGATGACTGGAAGAATAATTTTGACACCAATAACCGAAACTTCTCAAAACATTTCACAAAACTTTCATTTTTCCAGAAAAACTAAATTAGACTCTACTTTCTCATCCCGTTTAACTTTGGAACGCGTCCTTTCCCGACTATAATTTTTAACATGGCAGTAGACCTGATCAAGCCAGACAAGATGAGGCGACTTTTGACCTGCTGCATACTGTCCATAAAGGATTCTTAAGCCCACTCCGATTTTCGGTGTTTTGTTTACACTGGAAACTTGATTTTAGTATGTCGAAAATTCCTGCCACCACTGCAGAGCCATGGGTTACACTAGGTCCTTGAAAGTTGTTTTATGCCATTGCGCTATGTTTTTACTACCTCCAAGCCAGAGCTCACAGTCTTAGGTTGAACCCACGTCTTTAAAACAATAACTCAAAAGTGTTTTTCTTATCATGGGACACACTTTGTATATTCCGTTCAAGAACTGGGTTAAGCTTTTTCGCAATTTACGCAACGATAGGAACAATTACAGCACCGTAGACATGAAAATTAAAAGGAATATTATCTAATAGTAACTCTTTTGTCGTACGACAAAGGACCTCTGACTCTGACCCTGACCCTTCAAGCCGATTTAAATTCTGTAATTCGAGCACAGATATAGGTCCAACCGGTTTCGCTTAACTGTTCCCATTTTTGCAGTTTGCAGGTTTTAAGCTATATCTGAGTGCTCTTAAAATTGTAACGTGCACAGAAAACAACAACTAACCTATCCCAGATAGAGATATTCGGTGGAATAAACCCTCGCCACTTGCATAAAATTACAGCAAGAAACTCACAACGCCTGCAAATCATTTCACGAATTGCCAAAAGTAAAAGTACATAAGCACTTGACTTGCATTTGCCGAAGAGACGTTTTCCATACATTTTCAACTATTCAGTAGATTAAAAACACTTTTCAGTATACGGATACGTTGTTATTGAACGAGACCACGACTGCAAAATCATGTTTGTATATGGTTGTCAACCTAGCGCCCGGTACAGGGTTTTATTACGGCCGGCCCGTGTCGACTACCTTACTCTTCCATTTCAAAATTTGCCACGGTTTTCCCTTCCTTGCCTGAACAACTACACTCGACACTCGACAAAATATTTTGTTGGGGACACAACACGTCAAGTGTCGGTTTTTCGTTTCCACCTGCTCTATTTGCTCATTTTCCTTAATTTTTGGGTCAAAAAATATTTTTTCTTTGAAAATGTCAAATTATTTACGTAAATATTTATTATTTACAACATTTTTTTGCCAGTTTGACCTACGACCCATGACCGGGATAAATCCAACAGGTCATGGCTCTAGAGTCAAAAATGAAGAAGTTGAAATAAATAAATATCTGATGTATGCTTATTACACACAGTTAAGTAGGATATAAAGGAAGCAATTTGAATAGGGACAGACAGACAGACAGACAGACAGACGGACAAACCAATTGCATTACCGTCTTTACTACGTTAATACGGTAATAATGATCGAAAAAATATTCGAAAATTTTTTTCCAAAAAGTTAAAAATTGACTGAGTTTTAAACAACATTTTAAAAAGTATTTTTAAAATTGTCAGGGTTGGTTTTCTAACTATTATAAAATTATATCAAAGTTTCACGCGTATTGCGATTCAGGCCGAAATTCTCAACCCACTCCCACCAAACTTCGTACACAAAAAGTTATGATCAATCCTCAGACCGAGTTCGTTGGACAGATTTTTACGGTCAAGGGGTCAGGACTTATGGGCCAAAAACATGACCCCTAGCAACAAATTTTTTTGACCTTTGTTTACATTTTTGAGAAATCCTGAAGGAATTTGTTTACACTCTTACATCCGGCATAGCTCATAAAAACCGGAGACAGCTTTTAAACAAATTCCAGCAACACGGGAGTAATCACAACTCCGGCTCACGTTTGGCAGATCACAATCAAACGTCACAAATTATAATTTAACTATAGTCATCCTATATATAAAGACGGAAGGAACTTGCTTCTTGGATGTTTGGATGGTTTCATGACATTTGCAAACTGTTTGGGCACTATTGGAACCGTACTATACGCGTGTTGTTAAGACAACATTGGAATTCACTCAAACTTTAAATCTGCAAAAATGAATTGTAGGAGTTACTATAAAATACATACACCAGTTATGCCTATTATAAAAACCTATAAAGTAAAGCCTCAAAAGTAAAACCTATTATGAGTATTATGAGTATCTACAAAAAACTATTATTATTCTCATGTCACTACTCCATAAGCCAGGAAATTGATAAAAATGTGAGGACATTTTCTCCGGTTAGTGTTAAATATGCCGCAGGGATGGATACCAATAATGATACCCTAAACTGTATGCGCCTTAGAGGTATGCGCACTGTATTGTAAATTGTATTTAAATACTTATACTTTGACTAGCGAACAAGCCCGCCCTAACGCGGATTCAGTAACTACATTTTCTACACATTTCTACAGTACATGTGCCATCATACCTACATTCAACACATTTATGGCTCACTAGCACGTTTCCCGATCTTACGATCCGGGGGGAATGGGAATGAGCGGAAATCCGAGCGACCGAATTATGGGTATCTTTTTGGCTAATGTTGTCAAGATTATAACCCGATCCGACCGATATTATCTCAATCTCAAGGAAATCGAATTCGGGCAGCCGGCACCACTATGGGCCCGACCAAACCCGATCCGATCATTATTGTCACAAAGAAGTCGTATATGGGGCCACCGGCATCACTGGGCCCGTCCAAACCCTAACATGACCTAGCCGGACTTAAAATCAATGTTTCCGGCAAGTCCCGGTCACTGCTGTCTAAAACAAGTCGAATTCAGGCCAGTCGGTACCACCGGGACCGTCCAAACTCAAAAACCCGATCCGACTATTATTGTCTCAAAGAAATAGAATACGGGGCCGCCGGCACCACTGAACCTGTCCAAACCCTAACATGACCTAGCCGGACTTAAAATCAATGTTTCCGGCAAGTTTCCGAACCTAACATAACTTATAATCAATGTTTCTGAAAATTTTCTGAAAGTTTCTGAACTTAACCTAACTTAAAATCATTGTTTCCGGAAAAAGTCCGAACCCAACCTAAATTCAAATCAATCTTTCGGGAAAGTCTGCGAAAGTTTCGAACCTAACCTAACTTAAAATCAACGTTTACGGAAAGTTTCCGAACTTTCCGCTGTTCTTAAAACCCACCAACTGCACCACCTTCACCACGCGTCAGAGTATAGCATTTCACGTGTTTTAGTTAAAAAGGTTAGGTTAAATTTAAAAAGGTTAGATTTTAAACGTTCCAAGCTAATGACTGAAGCGACAAACCAATCGCTTGGCGCGAAGCGCCGAAGGATAGGTTAACAAAACACAGAATTCCCTACTCAGAAGGGTGGTGCAGGTGGTGGATTTTAGGTAGACCGGAACTTCCTGAGCTCTATTACCGTAAAGAATTTGAATTCGGGCCCGCTGACCCGCGCGAACGTGATTGGCTGGGCTAAGTCCTTAGTACAGGCTCCTGCCTCCATGCAGCCGACCCCTCACAGACCCAAATGACTCTATGCCTGGCCAATACGTAAGTGAATTCATCATTCGCTGGCCCCTTACACAGCCACCCGATCCCATGCTGTCGACCCCTTAGCAAACGGTCTCGAGTTCGATTCTTTCCAGGTGCAAATTGGTTTTTGCAAAAAGTCAACTTTCGTTTGGGGCGAATTCTTTTCTCTAAAATTAGGAAAATCATATGGTATCCTCATTTGAATCCGTACAGTAGTTCCAGAGGAGATAGCGGACATACATACAAATGTACAAACATACAAACATACAAACATACATACCCACACACCAACGATTTTATGTATATACTGTAGATGTGCTCTAGAAATGTGTAGAAAATGTAGTCACTGATTCCGCGTTAGGGCGGGCTTGTTGGCTTTAAAACATAATTATCTAGAACTTGCTAATTATGTACCGTGTCACAATCACAAGTTTTAACTTTTAAAATCACACCGGTACCTAAGAATTGTGATGCTAGATGTGGCAAGTAAGATATAGGAACAATTAAAACAGAAAATAGAAAACCAGACGATGAAGAAACTGCAACATCTAGCGTCACAATTCGTAGGTATTACTTAATATTTATTTACTAAACGAATATTTGTACTAATTCCTTCCAAGCGTAGAGCCAACCACGCTAAGCGGCTGAGCCGCGTGCGCAAGTATAAGACACGAGCCGAAGGCGAGGTCGTTACTTGTATTATATACAAAATATAGGTTCATTCAATCCGTATGGACAAAGCACAATTTCGATATTTCATGTCATTTTTATGATTGATTGATATAATTTCATTTTTATATTTCTTCGAAAAATTATAAGGATGTTTCAAAATTTTGAAAACTTTTTGGTCCATTCTTTGAAGTACCTATTTATTTTGTGAACGATAGAAGGTAATGTTAGAAAAATATTACGAAAAATTCAGACAGTGTTTTGCATGGACTAAGAAGTTATGATTTTTTCAAAAATCATTCCTCGAAGGCATAAACTGCATATCGGGCTATGTCGTAGTAATGTAGAGATTCGTTTAGTTATTGAATTGACTGCATTTCCCGCGTTAGGAACCTGCTTGATGGAATTGCTGGGAATATATATTTGAACTGGACATTGTATTGAAGTAATATACGTCAACCCAGCGACCCATACAAGGGTCACCAAATGTCAAACATGGCTTATTGTCCGACATAATCAAAAATTCTTATACTTAGTACAATTATTGTTCTTCTGGTGCCAGACAAACTTATAATGCACATTAAGGTGTACCTCAAGCCAATTACTCATTCATGGGTCATCAAAGGTCAAAAATTGCATTTAATACGATATCATAAAAATGCAAGAAGCATTGCATAATTATAGCTACCTAAGCCTTCCAAACTCACTATAACATTGTACCACACCTGGAATACTATAATTATGCAAAGCTTCTTGCATTTTTATAATATCGTATAAAATGAACTCGTTGACTTTTGATAACCCATGAATGAGTCATTGGGCTGAGTTACACCTTAATGTCCATTATAACTTTGTCTAGCACCAGGAGAACAATAAGTGTACTAAGTGCAAGAAATTTTGATATTCGGATTTTCAGAAAATGTCAACAAAAGTCTAAAAAATATGTGTTAGCGGCCATGTTTTTGACCCTTAAGGTACTGACCCCTTGACAATAAAAATCTGTCCACCGAACTGGTCTTGTGTTTTGGTCATAACTTTTTGTGTGACAATTTTGGTGGGCGTCGGTTGAGA
>JAQFZY010002210.1:0-12466 GCA_034696285.1 Hypogastrura burkilli
TTATAATATTTATTCGGAGAGGATGGACGCTTTCGGAAAATTTAGCAAAGGATCACCCTTCCTTTGTACGAGTAGCCATATATTTATTTACCTATAGATATTTTCCGGTGCTGATGTATTGGGCTAGTTCTGAGTTTCATTCACTTGATTTCATATTCAGGTTACAGACAGTAATGCATATGTATATAATACGTCGTCTGACTAATTTAACCTGGCTTAACCTAACAGCTACAGTCAAAATTGGTGTGGTCCACTCTGAAAATGGATGTAAGGAGATATCCCGTTCCCATTCCCATTACTTTCATGCTTCATCCTCTCCCTTTACAATAAGTACCTATGTATATAAGTAAGGACTAATACATAGAAGGGCACAGATCAGGCGTAGCGTAATGCCTAATGCTATAGGAATTATTTGATTCAATGGGTTGCCTCCTTTTATAACCGGCACAAATCTGACCCTTTTGATTCTTCCGCTCAACCTCTCTAGACTCACGCAATTAGTCCTACAATGCGGTGACAAGCCGAATCTTGAGTTGCTTTTTAGTCAGTATCCCTTCTGCAGCTAATTTGAGTTCGTTATATTTGATTCATAAACTATTCGGCATTCGGGATGCTCATCCTACTCTGTAGAATCTTTAGGGTTAAAGTACTGCCTACACCTGCCTATTGAGTATCTGAGGAAGCTTATTTAACAAAAGCTGGCTTAAAAGGGTTTAGTTCGATGTTAATATTTCTACCTACTGTGTGAGATCATTACTAGCCAGGGATTTCAGTGCTTATGATTTGGGGCCTGACTGCGTAAGAAGTATTATGTTGATGCGCCCTACCTCGGCTCCTCTGACGACGAGTTTGATTAAGTTGGGTTGGCTGGTTCTCTGCGTATTCCTCCTACGACGTGTCAATAGAGCTGGGTCTGACTCCAATATGAGTGGGAGAGACAGGAGGGTAGACAGTAGGCAGGTAGGGTGACATGATGTACATCCATGTGTAAGGACAGACAGGCCCCGTTGGACAGGTTAGGTATCGGGTAATCTCACTTAACCGTATCTCACGGTGCGAAAGGCACCAAAGGAATATCTGCTCTCTGTTCCATAGATCTAGTTCTACTATATCTCTAGAAAGGCCCTTTTTGATATTCATTATTGGCATTCCTACCTTTCTATTGTGGGCCTGAGTCATGTGTCATGTCCCTTAAGGAAACCAGGGACAAGGATCAATAAGCTCTGGCTACAAGGACACTGTCAGAGTGGGGCCCGCTCCTTATTACGTAGCAGTCTAATTGAGGCATCTGTGATGATTGCCGGTTAAGTAGTAAGTGTCGGTAGGGGGTCCCCGTTCCCCCGGATCCAAGCTTATTGTTTTCTGCGCCTCACCAAGCACTTTTTAGTGCTCTACATGAATGGAGCAGGCATTGGAGTATTTCAATTAAGGATTGGGCTCTTCTGTATATTAAAATGTAATCCCCTGTCCCCATAGTATATTCCTGTGCTCTGCAGGTTGACTAATCTTAAGTCAGATCCTGGAACGGGAGAGGCGAGGCCAGATGTTTCTTGGATAGTTTTCTCATCTGAAATTCCGCTAAGAACTTTTGCTTGTAGTTCTCAACTAACATTTGGAATAATCTTATAATAGGAGCCGGCAGCGGGGAGAAAGTTGGAAGGAAAGTATTAGGTGTGACGCGGGAGCCTTTTTCTTTTCTCACCCGACGAGCCTCCTACTAATAATAGGAAGGGAAACCCTAATAATCCTCTCCTCTATTGGTTGAGTGATGGAGAGGCCTCACTGTCTTCCTTACTCTGTTCGGCCTTACACTTTTATCCAAAATATAGTTAGTTTCCCTGTCAAGCGGAAGGTTTTACTTTTCCTCCCCATACCACTCACTCCCACTATTACTATAGTCCTTCAGAAATAAGGAAGATCCTCCAGAGAAAGGCTGAGAGCCAACAGCTTATCATCCGCCAAAATAAAATCAGCCACATACAATGGGTCCAAGTGTTGGGTCGTATTAGTTTACTCCCACACTCACACTTCAATAAAGTCCCTTATGCCTAGACTTAGTGCTTTCTCTGCCTTTCCCTCAATCTCGTATCCATATTATTATGCTAGCACCAACCATGCTGGGAATCCTTACTCATTCCCGTAGGGCTTAAGCACTTGATTAAACCTGGTTGATCTGAAGAAGGGACTACTATATAAAAATTAAAATGGTGTGCTAATATGATATTTCAGAGAACTGCCATGTAACCAATCATAAACGTAATAGTGATTTAGCTTGTATTTAAGGTATCCCAGAAAATATGGAGATTAATCCTAGATGGATTTAAAATACCTTATGTAGGCGTTAGGCGACAACACATAAATCGGGTCCGTCAAATATATTGAAATTGGCCGAACAATTATAGACACCCTAAAATGTGAGGCATGTGTCTAGCAGTGTGCTACTACTAATTACATTACTACAACTATTTTCATTTATTGTTCGGCTCATTCAAAGTCGAACTATTCGGTAACCTACTTATACTTTGTAGGCTACCATCTACAGAGACTGCATAGGTTACTTTTACTATTATGTGACACTATTATCAAGTCGTTTAAAAAAAACGTACTGGCTACAGAAGCAGGTAACCTAAGTTCACCTAAGCTATAGCTTTAAAATAAAATACTAACCAAACGTGACATGACCTAGCCCAAACCAACATAACCTTAGTTTTGTGCGTGTCCAGCGTAAAATCATTTCCAAGAAGCCAGTATTTTTTTTTACTTAACATACTACGTCATTTAAGGTTAGGAGTTATGGCTCAGTCTATGCAGGAGGAATTACATTCAGTCAACGCAGAAATGAAATTCAAAGGACCCATTTCACTTGACTTTTCACCCTTTTACTGCGAACGACGTGCATTTGTCCGGCTCAGGTTGCAGTAGATAGATTTGGCTTCGCTATACGGAACGACCGCCGTGGTGATTATGACATGTCACAACTTTTGACGGGTTTCTGTTTCCTGACCCGGTGCTCATCCCTATAGGATACCACTACTGTTGTTGGAGATTAAGACCAACGGGTATTAGAGTAAGCCTATCCGCCAGCCGCCCTCCTTCCATTCTTGTTGCTCCTTTATTCAGCAAGGAACTTTTATATCGTTCATTAGGAGAGTCTCGAGGGCCTTAGTGTGTTGTGTGATGAATGATTATGACATAAGGGCAGCCGAGGCCGTTCCTGTCGACATAACTCCGCGGAACATGACCAGGCCCGTCCCTATAAATTGATAGGTGTAAGTTTATTTTGGTTCTAACCGGATTATCGTTAGGCTGAGTCAATGTTACGAGAGAGGATGCAGCTCGAGTAATGGATTAGTATTAGTATATTAGGTTAGGCCCGATTCCATGCTGCAATGACTCCGCCATTCCCTCCCAATTGATTATGATCATTGCCTTGGGACTCTGCCAGAGCTATGCAGCATTCCATATTTGAGGGGTTAACATGATTATGATATGTTCCCGTCCTCGACCGGCGAGCGGGCGTCAGCTGAGTGTCATTGTCACTTGCCCATCTCATCCACTCGTTCTTACAAGAAGGGGAATCCAATGAGAGGACAGACTAGTCTAGATTATTGTAGAACGTATTCTTATTTGTTTTCGTAAAGAACCTCTCCCTTGTTTCTAGAATCAATCCCTGGAGACAGCACTACATATGGCTGCTCAGTTTGGGCATGTTGGGGTCGTCAAACAGCTTTTGGATCACGGTGCGAACCCAGTCATAACCAACTCGAGGCACGAAACCTCGCTGGACCTCGCTGCACAATATGGGAGGTATGGCCCATCAAATTCCCTGTCCCCTGTGATGACACAAGGACTCAATATTCTATTTTCCCCAAAGATCCTCAGCCCTGATTCTGAGCCTAGGACGGCGGATGATATTTTACCAATAATAACGCCCTGGGAAAGAGTCATTTTCTCCTCAAGAGTCTTTTTTTTTGTATTAGGAGCTGGAGGGGCCTCAGCGGGGAGCCCCTTCAACTGTGACACTCAAGTGTTTAACTTTTCCTCCTCTTGTGTTGACATTTAGATTAGACACAGTGCAATTGCTCCTAAAGTCACATCCTGAGCTCCTGGCCACCTACACTAGTCCAACGCTCTCTAGGCATGTTTTCCCGCACACGCCCCTCCATTTGGCCTCCCGGAATGGTCACAGGTACGTCTTCACTCCTTTTTACTTCCACAGGGAACCCCTTGTTATGTGACATGAATCCGGAAATATGCACTGGCAGAACCTTTTATGCCTCTTCCTTCAGTTCCGGTCCACGTCCAGGAGTTCGTGACATCTGAGCCCTCCTAAGGCTGGATTAGCCACTGGTCTATTGCACTCACTTTCAAATGAGAAGTCCAGCTCAATTTCCTGCATGCCGCATGCACGGTCAATTGTGTACAAGTGCAGGGCCCTACTTAGTTCAGGCTAAGCCCTATGTTCAAGTTAGGTTAGGCTTACATCAGAGTTGCTTTAAAATTCAATTTGTGGATATAATGCCGTTACGTGGGCAGAGGGATTTAAAGGGATCTTAAGGTTTTTATCCCACTGTCCATTAAATCCCATCTCATCGGGAATTTTTGAGTTTCTTATCCCACTGACCTAAATCCAGGCACACTGCAATCCCAGTAAATCTCACCCAGGAATTCTGGCTTTATTTGTAGAATCCAGTTACGCTTGTACACAGTTGATTTCAGTACAAATTGCAGACCCCGGCCTCGGCTGTTATGTCCGCATACTTTTACCGCTGATTCAATTTGTCAAATAGTATGCGTCCTAGAGTCTAAATCCAAGCACGCTATATGGCCCAGCATAGAAGGCTTAATTAGTATTCCTTTTCTCCTGTCATCGTTACGCGTTTCACACACACATACTCCGAGTATGTCCTTATGTCTGAAGAACTGTTTGCATGCAAATTCTCTTGATGATCTCAAATACACTTTGCTGTGTAAACTTGGGCTCAGCAAACTCCGTCCCGTCACTTAAGCCCCGCTCTTCATGAACACTTATTTGTCAATATTTTGTGTGGGGACTGCCTCCGCTCTGCTCGGCCCATGCTTTTGAAGTGGGAATCTATATTAGTTTATTAGGGACGGGAAAGTGCTCAATTTGCTTATTTTCCTCGTCAAGTGGGCCTGGTAGGCCGTCCCCTTCCCCCTCCATTTTTCTTTCATCTCAATAAGTCTCCCCAAAGTTGGTCCGATCTTTATTAATACCTAGTGGCTTAGGAGCTGCTGCTGGGACGTTATTAGTTTCTCTTTATTGAACTGCAGGAGCGTTGTGGAGCTGCTGGTGAAGGCGGGTTTTGAGGTTAACACGCGGACGGTGGGCGGGACGGCCCTCCACGAGGCCGCCCTCTGCGGGAAGGTTGACGTTGTGAAGGCCCTGCTCGAGGCCGGGATCGACGTCTGTGTGGCTGACAGTTCCCGCCGGACGGCCGTGGATCGGCTCAGCGAGGTTGGGCTCAAGACGCCGGTCGCAAAGGAAATTGCGGAACTGATCCGAGGCAAGCCCTTCTCCTGTTGTTCTAATTAGAGCCCTGTAATGGAGAGAAATGGAGCGTGCTGAGTTAGGGCCCGGCTCCCCTTCCAACTAACTTTTTGTAATTGATGATGACTGTGCAGGGGCTTGTAAGCGGACGAGCATCCAGCTGAGCAAAGGGAACTCACCGCTCTCCTCACCTCACGACTCCGGGCCCCTTCCCACCACCACCACCAAAGACGGGAAATTACCTCTGAGTCAAATGTGAGTGCAGAGGAGGGAACCCCGTCCGCCTCACTTGAGCCCAGCCAGCCCAGCTTTCCCTTGATTTAGAGCCCCAACTTTCTCCTTTGAAATCAATAAGCTAGGGCCCTACAAATTACTTTCAATCTGGGCCCAAGTGGGGGAAGTCCTTCCATCCGCTCCATGACTAATGAGGACTTGTCCATTACATTAGATACGATAATCATTCACACAGTGATGTGGAGTCGGCCAAAGTCCGCCACTCCTACTCCCCAAGATCCTCTCCAAAGTCAAATATTTTTACGCGAGACAAGACCCGCCGCTCGCTGGACGTATATTTACCCAAGGGACCTGATTTTGACAAGGTAAGGTCCAGAGTTGTTGGGTGGGATTGGCTGGGATCCCAGTCTCCTCCAATTTCTGGTCAAGTGGGAAAAGGAAGTTTCGAAAATTCCCGACGAATTTAATTCCATTAAATCAGACCTGCTGTGATGTGATGGGATAAATAATTGCAAATCCCACCCATTAAATCCCGCTCTGATGGAATTTAATGCTATTTAACGTTCTTTATCCGAATTCGTCGATCAGAGTTGTTTTAAACCCCACTTTCTGAATTAAACCCCATCATAGTGGGATTTAATGGGATTTTAATTTGTTGATCCCAATTTAAATCCCACTTTGATGGGATATGCAGGAACTCCGCTAAGGTGACCTTAGGTCCCGCCCTAATTCCGTTTCTAATGCTTTTTGGGACTAGCAGTCAAGTAGTGGACCACCAAAGAAACCTCCCCGCCGGAACCTCTCCGCCTCACCAACTCATCCTGATTTCTATAGTGCCGACACGAGTGACTTACTGTTCCCCACGCTGGGCCGGAACAAGTCCCTAGACGAGAGCGTCTATGCGGAGCGGTGGCGGAAGAGCGTGGGCCCTTGCTACGAAACTAGTCAGTCCACGGACTCCATTGACCTCTCACCCCTCGACCATGGCCTTCCGGCCTCTCACGGCAAGCCGGGCGGGCCCAGTGATATTTCCTTCTTCTACGGTCTCGTGGCCGAGGAGCTGAAGCAGAAGTCAAAGTCCCAGCTCCTCCTTGACCCCGACCAGGAGAGTCGGAGGAGTGATGGAGGGAACAGCAACTACGTTTCCATTGCTCGAATCAAGCTGAGAGATGCCAAAAGTGAGCAGAATGTGAGTCCGGGCGGACTAAGACTGAGTGAAGGGAAGGAGATTGATCTGGCCGAGCCGTCAAATCAGGGGAAGACAGGGGACTCTGAATTGGCCACTCAGCCTCAAGGTGCTCAGGTAAGAGGCTGCTGGTTTCCTTATGACTACTTACCATAAGCTTGTCTCTGTTCCCCGCATCTATTTTCACGCCAGGACTTATATTTCCTCAGATGCGGGACACGGAACTAGAGACTGTTGCAATAAAGCCAAAACCATTACCCAAAGGACCAAAGCCGGCTATTGCTCCGAAGCCAGTTATCGCACCAAAACCTAAAAATATTAAGCGGCAGGGTCATTCCTGTGACAATGTTCTGGATGAGGGGAAGTCTCGGAGCTCCTCCGCAAGGCCCAGTGCCCAGAAGTCAACCTCCATGTCGGTCCTAAGCCCTACGGAGCTGGACAAGGATTGGGAAGGCATAACCACGTTCATGAACTCGCTAAGCATAAAAATGGGTACTTGTTTATCCAATGTTACTTTCACCGCTTCTCTGTCGCTCTCTTCACAGTCTGCTTCATTTGTTGACAGACTCGTCAGACGGCGAGGAGACTAGGAAGTCACCTATGCTAATGAGCCCTGTAGGGAGGTGGCTAACGATCTTTGAAATGAGCAGCTATGAGTCACTCTTACTGGCCAATGGATTTGATGATATTGAGTTTTTGGTATGTGAGTTTCTCTTCGCGCATGGTTAATTCTGTACGGAGCTCCATTTAGAATTCCCATTTGAATTTCACTGTAATTGGTTAAACCTAACTTAGTTTCCTTTTGATGGTGACTTGCTCCTGATCATTCTGTTAAACGCTTTAGAACTTACTCTAAACTAGCCCACCATTCTGCGTGATACAGGGAGGAGGGATTTTAGACGAAACGTCTTTGTTGGAAATTGGTATGCTAAATGCTCAACACCGTAGGGCCCTCGTAGAGGCCTGTAGTAAGCTAGACGTGAGCTGGCCACGGGCCCTTGGACCTGACGGAGTCCCAGTCTCTGTCAAGAAGTGGCTCCAGGAGCTCCATTTGGAGACCTACATTCCCACCTTCGAAAAGAACATGTACAGGGAGCCAGAGCGGCTAACGAGGCTCTGGAACGAGGAGCTGATCACGGTCCTGGAGATCTCTGCTGTGGGACACCGTCGGAGACTCCTTCTGGCCGCAGGCCGCGGGACCGGGACCTCCCGACCCCGTTCCCGCCTCGAGAACGGGATTGCGGATCCAGAGTCAGATGGCTCCCTCCCGCTCCGAGATCCCATTGACTTGGTCTCCGGCGTCTCGTCGGCCCTCAAGACTGCCTGGCGACATACGCCAGAGACCCTCATTGACGGGAGCGTCACCTACAGAGCCCTAGTAAATTACCTCACTCAGATTACGCACTCAATCGGCGTAGTTCCCCTTTCCGAGCCTAATGAGATTAATTTGGATTCCCAGTATGTAGGGTCCAGCTTCGTCCAGGAATTCTCAACCACTGACTCAATCCAAAAGGCAATTGCGGAAATACGGGCCTCGGACCTGGCCGGCGGATCGGGTGTCGGGCGGACGGGAGGGACGACGGTTCACAATACAGACGTGACACTCATCGTGTCGGCGAGCATTGTGAGCTGGTACAATGCCAAGACCAAGGTGAGTGTAGGTTAATCTCCCGGGTTTGGAAGGGGAACTCTAGACTCTTCCCCTTCTTTCCAGAGCCTGGTCCGGGAGCACGAGGTGGGGAGCATCCAGTGTACATGTCAGGCCTCTGATGATCTGAGGCACTTGGCCCTGGTTACTAAGGACGGTGACCCTGCCCTGGACAGTCATTCCTGTCACGTCTTCCGGCTCGACTCCGTGGTAGGCTACTTTCTGACTTACTAAACTTAAGCCGCTCCTGCTTTCCTATAAACCAGAGTTCTTGGGTCGGATTTAATGGGATTCAGTGGGATTTATTGGGATGTGGGATCTATGGGATTGTGATATAATGAGATTAAGTGGGATTGGGGATTCTGATAATGGGATTTAGTGGGATTTAATATGATCCCATTGTGGTGGGATTCAGGTCAAGTTGGATAAATCACTTTCAAAAATTAAATCCCATTCAATCCCACTCTCAGTGATAGAATTTAATTTAGAAAGTTGGTTAAAGTACTTAAAACCCTAATTAAATCACAATCCCATTAAATGCGGCTGGGATGGGATTGAATCCAGAAAGTGGGATTTAAAAGAACTCTGCCCTAAACCTTGGCTTTCTCGTAACGAAAGGAAATCGCGACAGAGGCCATCCTGACGCTGGGCCAGGCCTTTGAGGTCGCCTACCAGCTGGCCCTCTCGAATCGGAAGCCGAGCAAGGACTACCGGGGTCACGTCCGGTCCAAGTCAGCCAATCAGCTGAGCACCAAGTCCCCGCTCACGCCGCCGCCGGCGGTTGCCAAGCGGAAGTCGGGCGGGGTCTATGGCGGCTCCTCGACTCCGCCCACCAAGCCAGGCCACAACAATGGCCGGTCCCAGTCCATCACGGAGATCCCGACCCCGCTCTCCGTGCCCATCCTGACTAGTCAGCCCAACTGTAAGAAGGAGCCCAAGTTCCCGCGAGCCGAGTCCTTCACATTTAGTCCATCAGCCCAGCAGGCTCACCACCGCCGTCATCATCACCTTAGTCGGGCTCCCATTGTTTCCAAGGAGGAGCTCTGACTCCCAATATCATTCCCTTCTTTCACTACACTCATTCAACCGAGACATTCCTTCCCTGGCTCTTCCCTTTTCTACTCTTTTAATTAGGGACTCCAAACCTCGGAGGAGGACTTCCATGTAGCTATTAAGGACTAGCCCAGAACTTTTATAGGCTGGCACAATGGTGGAGGGCCTAAGTAATTAATTCTTTTGGATTCTCCCATTTCATTTCCCTGAGCATCTCCACTCCCGCCCCGAACTCAGCATTGTTGCCGAGTGATGCTCGTTGAGGTGTGATCCTAGGTGCTCTTCTATCTCCGTAGTTGAATCCTAATTTAGTAATTAGAGGCTAGGGCCCATTCAGTCTACAAAGGCTAGATTCAAAAGATTACGGTAGGGAATAATAGAGTTGAGAATGCTACTCTACTCGAGTATTATAGTACCTAGTTTCCGATCAACGGTGCGGATCGGAATGGGACTATTTCTACTCAACACAATAACCGAACCCAGCTCCGCTCGGCCTGGTACGATTTGGTGCCAAACCGTTGAGAGCAGGAATCAAGGCCAAACATTTAATACTTACAAGGAGGGGATCAGGACCATTTTTACAAATTCGTATGTGCAATAGGTAACTGCGCAAAGTATTTCTAGTTCAGATGAAGTTATGTAAACAGGCGGGCAGTAGTTTCTATTACAAATTGAGATCTAGCATCACATAGCATGAGTTTTAATCAAATCCTGTAGATCTAAGGAATCCCATCCTAGGAGGTAGGAGGCTCCTTCTTAACTCTTGCGACAAATAAACGGAACGCTCTACTTTCCTTAACGCTCAATTTAAGAGATTCTAGTGTTAGCCTCAAGAGTGGTGGAGGGGAGTTTCTTTATGTTCCTTATGCAGTTCTTTTCGGACTCCTCCCTCTTTGACAAATCTTTTAAAGAAAGATTCAGTACTTTGGGCAGTTTTCTATATTGAGGGATACGCGATTACATACATTCTACTTAACGTTGCGGAGCACTGTCTCTGATAGTCACATCAGTAGAGATGATTATTTCCGCTTTATTTACCGTGTTCATTACGACTTGAGAGGACGTACTGTTTACCAAAACTATTGTAGCGTGAGTCCACGGTTGAAGGTGCTCCTAGGTTGTACTACTCGTATGTTCTTGTTGTGATTGGGGTCCAGAACCAAAGAATTTAGTAGAATTATTTGTATATCACCTCATGGAATGTTCCGAGTCAAACTGACGACTTTAGCTCTTTGCAATTAGAGCTCTCTCTATCTATGGCCAATCATACTTCTATGCGCTCAATTTGAGTCTCTATTGAAATTATTCCTCTCTTACTAAAACTTAAGTTACTAGAACCTAGGTAGGTCTAGCTAAGTGTGCTACTTTAATTGACTGGACAGGTAGACCACTACGAGTTATGTTCCTACCTACCCAATCCGTTTGGTTTGAATGGAAACCAAGGACTGCGTAAGAGTTTCCCCTAGCTATGACCTCTGACGCTGGATTGTCTCCCGGGTGGGTCGTCTCCAAGATAAAACTTTTCCCTGTGTTCACTTCAAGGAAGGCTTATGCTTATGATTTCCTTCCAGTTTAATAATTCTAACTGATCTTGCTCACGTGCACGATACGGCTGTATCACATTGTTCCTCATTTTGATGTTCCACTCTCGTCGGGCCAAGGCCCACTTTGTCACACTACTGTCACAAACATGCCAACTGATTTTCCTTTGAATTCCCAATAATTGACTGCTGCTAGATTATTTGAGGATACTAGCTGATTATGATTACCCCTACAACGCTCTCGTCGTACCTATGTAGACATGTCTGTATATTTTATGAATTCAATAAGGCTTTACAAGTGATATTTGAACGTGAACATGATTATTATTGTAAATATGGCCTAACTTGATTACGATTCTCTGTAACTCATACAACTAATAGCTAAGGGTGGTAAAGAGTATTTTAGCCCTAGCCTAGTCTACTTTTACCTTGGTCCTACTTTTACTTCCTAATACTTAGTACTCGAGCCTATCTACTACAATGGATTTTTTAAGTTTACTACATGCCCCGCTAACATTTTGTACTCTTGTTTTCCGCTTTGATGAGAAAGAAGTAAAGATTGGAAATCTTATGATATTTATTCCGACCACTACTGCCGATTCCAGAGTCTTTATTTGTTAGCAGGGGGCCTGGGCACAATGAAAAGTAGGGATCATTTCCCTAACAATCGGAGCATTAGGCCTCGTCTCCGTAACAATGAGCCCTTTCTCTTGGAGGGACCAGATGAGGCCAGAACCGCACTTCACTCTATTTTCTGGTTTACCCCCTCCGATCCGATTTTTAATATGAGAGTCCTCGGATTTATGTTCCTCCGCATTTTTTCACAGTGATTGATTACGCCATTGACTACTAGGGCTGGCGTAGTGGAGGACTCCGGAATGATCCGGACCCTGTGTGGGTGTCTCACCACCCCCGAGTCCTACAGTAGATAGTATTCCCGTCATCAAAATTCCTGATCCATGCCTAGCTTTGTATGCGCTCTCTGAGCTGTGCCGTGCTGTGACTGTGAGGAGGTGAGACCATAGGACGAGGCCTGGGCGTTGAGCACAATGCAGTGAGAACTCGGATTCTGTTCCAGGACTTTGGGTTCCAGGTATGCGTGGAGGATCTATCTTCATTCCAATCCGACACCCCTTTCCCTTTCATCTACCAGAAAACTACGGCATTATTACATAACCATAGAGATCGCACCAGGACCCTATGTTAGGGCTCCAAGGACCCGCACGTGCATCAAGAATCCAGAGCCTCGCACGCCGGAAACCCGAATCAACAGAAAATTGAAGGCAAATTCG
>JAQFZY010002211.1:0-12462 GCA_034696285.1 Hypogastrura burkilli
TTCAAGGTCTAGTAGTGGCACACTAACTGCAAATGCATACAGGAATGACACTCTTACAATGTGTACGCATTTCATATATGTATTTAGTATAATTTCATTCGTATTCACGATAATACAATTCACCGGAAAATCTGCTCGAATCCACCACAACATTAAATCCGAAAAAAAACACATTAAAGATAGCATTTAATTTTTTTCAGAAATAAGATTGAGCAAAATCATATTTGGAGTTGAGTTATAAGTATTTTCACCCATCGCATTGTAAACCAAATCGTACCATTATAAACCGGATAAAATTCTACTTTAGAACCACCTTCGATCAAGAAGACAAATCTTATGTAGGTATTTATATTTCAATATGAATTGATATTGACTGAATTCGACTTCCTAAGCTGCCCAGCCAGAATCCATAGTGTCCAACTTCCTAAACGATGGGGAACAGTGTATAGTGTTGTGACTGTACTTTAATACGTATCAGTATTACAATTATAACCGCTCTGCACTATTTCCATTACTTTCCCCCTGCACCTGAAATTATTTCCCCCAATCCTAGCGATATGATAATAATATTCATAATGCATACGCATATACTGTAATTTTCCGTTCTAAACTGCATGGACTACTATGTATATATTTAAGTAAATTACCATTCAAGGCCTGGAAGGCATTTGAAGGGGCTTTCAGTTTCAGTCTTATTTATACATATTTTTGTTTGTTGCCTTGCAAGGCCGCCCGGGTCCCTAGTATGTATTTTGTAGTCCTCTTCCTTGTTAAGTCTTCAGTTCGTTCACCGATCCCTATCTCCTCCTGCATGTTTCTTTCAGGGACATCTGGTCCACGCAATATGAATAATTCGTCAATTCTACTTTCATTTACATTTAGCTGCTAATCCTAATCCATTGAACAGTAGTGGCCTACACTTGAGAGCCCAAGTTGGGAATAATATGATTGAGGACAAAGAAGATGAGCTGACTCTTAGGAATTAAGGACACAATCCATAGGAATATAAAGAGGAATTAGGGAAAAAGTCTTAATGGGCGTCCATTGGAAATGCTTGAGGGAACAATAGGCCCTCGTGCATCTTCCTTGATGCAGAATCCCAAATTAGGACTACCCCTTTGAGCCGTAATGATTTCGTGCCAGAAAAACAGATTTTTACGGGAAACCCCAAAATCGAAGCCATTAGTTCCCTTTGAATGAGGGCTAAGCTATATACAGAGGCTGGAAGTAGATATTTGTACAGTTTTTGCTCCCTTCATTAGTTTTAAAACTGTTAAAATTGCTTTCTTCAGCTTCTGCATAGTTCCTTGACTGGATTCAGTTAGGTTAGGTCTGGCCTACATGAAACTAATTGATTCTACTGAATTTTAGTATCCCAAAAAATGTGTTTATTATCGACATGACAAAATTCCGCAGCTATTTCGCCTTTCCTCTTCCTCGTTTGGGAATTGCCTGAGACCTTATACAGTATTCCGGTAATATTAAGTACTGTACTTCGCCAGAAGGGTACCCTAACTTGCTGAATCTTTTCTTAAAATTCTAAACACGGAGCCAGGTAACTAACCGGTGGTGGGTCCGGATACTCGAGTCCAGGCGTGTAGTCTTTCATGGTAACCGTAGTCATGGAGTCCTCACAACTGCCCATATTTTGCTGTTTTTCCATATCCTTGAACGGACTGAGTCCTTCAGACTTACAAATTCACAGGCACTATTGGCACTCCTACAGTTATCCTGCTCCTATATCGTACTATATGCAAAAGGGAAATTGGAGCCTCGCCTCTCCTTCCTGACAACAATAGGTAGTCAGAATTCGCAATACAATTCTGCACTACTACGGAAGAGAGTGGCTGGTTGAGAGTCTGGGATTGACTGAGAAGGGAAGACTGAGAGCCGAGGCGTTTGTATAGTCCTAAAGGATTTTATTTAGGAAGGGATCCGCCTGGGCTAATTTTATACTTTTGAGGTAAATTCTGGTGAGGGTACAGGAGAAGGCTATTGTACGGTCTAAAGCCAGACCAGAGGAAGGTGAGTAAAGGGGTTGAGGGATCCGTGTTGATTGTTATTATTATTGTCGAGGCCCTTCCCCTGCATTACTGCAGTTCTACCATGTGTAGTCGTCCCATTTAGCACTTCAGGTGAGGCAAAGGTGCATCTTCCATCCAGACCAGTACCATATACATAGGTATATGTATTTGAGGGAATTGTATTTGTGAATTGCAGATTGGAGAGGATAGGCTAGACTGCAGAGAGAGTGCAGCGCAGTGCCTGCTTCATCCTTTATTATTGAATACAAAATACAGTCCACAATGGGCTTGGGCTGCCTACATACTACATAGGATTTAGCAATGATAATTTTGACCAACTTGTGTACCAGTAGCGCTAGAAATAGAAGCAGCAAAAGGAGTGACCTATCCCATTCTTATTGTCCATTCTGGGTTCCCCGGCTCTTGAGGCCTAGTTTTTCATAAGCGTGAAGCCTGATTTATGATATTCAGGGTCCGCGTGGACTTACGAACATATACTCTACAATATGTTCGAATTTTATCCTTTTATTTAGATTTGATGCCATTGAATAAATAATATATACTTATCTGAATTGTACTTATGAGACGTATAAGGAAGAATTTGTAGTGAGTCTGAGTATAATTTGGTAGTAGTTCAAGTATATTGTTTGGGTGAAAGTTAGAAATGGCACAATTCTAATAATTCTTGCGGGCATTAATTTGTAGTACTTATAATCTGCTTCGAGTTCATCGAATGCTAGTCGAATGTCGAATATGTCTCCATACGTTATATGTGCATACACAATACATGAAATGAAGCATTGGTTAAGTTTGTGAATTAGGAAATTGTAGCTTGTAAGCAGTTAGGCAGCCAGTCATGGGAATGGTGAATTATTACAAAATCAATTTCAAGGGACGATGCACTTGCAATTTAAATGCCGTCTAACTCCCTTTACCTATTTTCGTCTTGAGCTAATCTCGGTTTTAGGAAAAATGAAAGTCAGGCAATTGATGAGAAGGAACTACACACTAATACATACATAGTTATTGTTGGAATTGGACGCGAATGTCGAAGCTAAAGACGGACAGGTGGAAACTGGGTGTCATGTTATTGCGCTTTGTGCTTCACTTTGTGCTCCAAACAAGACAGGACTGAAACCATTACATTTTAATTCTTCTACGTGGCCGAAGCTGTTGACTGATTCCAGTGACTGAGCACTATGCTAGATCATAGTTTAAAATTAGACTTTTAGGACTATAATTCCGAACATGAACTGTATTGGGAATTTAAATATTCTTTAGTACATAGAGCCTCGGACAGGAGTTTTATATCTATACATACATAGAGTAATTGCGGTGCTTCCGTAGTAGTACCTACGTATGTACAAAAAGTGGATCATTGAACCGGTAGTTTCGTTTCTCTTTTTCTCCAGTTCAGCGGAAGCGGATATGCTCTCAAACTGTCCATTAGCCCCGTATCCCATGAATGAGTGGACTCAACAATAACGAATTTGTAACCGTAATCCGTAGGTGCAGGTACAGTACTGATGTTACACTTCCCAACGTTATTGTAAATACATATAAACTGGGCATTGGGCACATCGCTCTCTCGTGTAAACTTTGAAACTTAGGTTAACTTGGCCTTTGGCCTCATGTGAAAGAAAGAGGGTGGATTGTATACTTTTGTAGGCAAATTCCGAGTCCTGTGGTTTTTGTAAATAGGCATCCCGGTTGAACTTTTTTTTACAAATATGTTATTTTACGCTCTGGTCTAATTTATTTCCTGACAAATATGACAATTGTCAACCTTTTAGAAAGAAGTAAAAGAATTGGAATCCCCCTTGGTATTAATTGAATCTGACGTTCCAAATTCCAAACTGACCAATCAATATTCATGTTACTAGTCAATTTCCTGAACAGTCTACAACAAATATGATATTCTGCAGAGTGTTTTGGTAGGTAATTTAAGCGAGCATATTTTGTTCTTATATATTCCTGTGACGAAAATCTAGACGGTGTAACCATTTTCATAAACTCAAAGTCCACACAGGAATGTCATGTAAGAATTCTTATCACAGTTGACCTTTGCTTAGCATGATACTGTTTGCCTACAATACATTCTACTCTGCCAGATCACAAAAAAACTTTGTTTGAGATTGGAGATCATGGAAACTTGAGTCTGTCTTCTATGTATGTACAGAAAACTTCTGTTCAAAAATATTAGTTCGTCCAATATAACCAACGTCCACAATTATATGCATTATCTACACTGCCCTACGGAAAGCAATGGTAATTGCTATTCTATTTGGCACATATATGTAGACTGGAATTGAAGGAGCTGGTCATTTGCAACATTTGCGCCGTTGATATCCCAAGATACGGGGCATCGATTTCAAAATGCATGCCCAAGGACGAATTGAAACCTATGCATAGAGAATTGTATGTCGATTCTGGGCACAGTTAAAAGCACTACATTGGTCAGAGGCATTATACGAAATGTAAACCAAGGCTGGGAATTCGAATGCAGTTTGTAGTTTTCTGGATTTAATGACTGCTGAGTACCTTTTCCACTCGGCACTCGGCATACAAATGGTACAAATGGACTAGCTGCAAAAGTTCTCATCAAGCAGAGGAACTGAGTCAATCAAAAAGCTAAGTGGTTAGACTGTCAACCTAATTTCCCACACGGTGTTGAGTTAGTATGTAGATGATGACACGGAGGGAAGGAGGCAAGAAGTTTCAGGTGAGAGGATGCATATGCACATAGTAACTGCACAACTCCCTTGTTTTCCCGACGACGACTCCTATTGTTTAGCCCCGACTAAAAAGTAAAAATGTAGCACTAATTCCGCTCTAGAGCCTCCTTTTTTTGCGGAATTCAGTTCACTCACCTACTCAGTTTCAAACGAAGAGATGAAAAGTCCCATTTCCATGCAAAAACATCCCGTCCACCACCGTTCTCATCATCAGCCCACTGCGTGCGGCCGTCTACTTTAAAAGTACAATTTTAGGAACAAAAAGAGGGCAAAAGCCGCAGGTGCCTGGTGCAGTATAGAGCTCCGTTTTCACTGACGAGGATGATGATGACTGATGGGGTGTCAGCCCACACACACGCGAGATAGTTTAGTCCAATTTGTTATTGACGTATTTACTTGTAACAGCACAACAGTTCGTACAGGGACCGTTGTATCCTGTTAATATATGTATATGATATCGGAAAATTCAATTGTCATTTTAGACCAACATGTGTTATGGGATGGTGTTGGTGTCTGTCTGTCCGTCTCTCTGTCTGTCACACCCCAAACTGCTCCTTACAGCTCATATGTAAATGAGCTTAATAATAATAAGACAAGTTCTGTTTCGCTTTGACGCGATCGTCCTACGCGTTCCTACAAACCAATTATCATGCAAAGGATATTTTACAACGCTTGACAAGATGCAATTTATGCCCTCTTTCCTCGTGTTTGCAGCCAAGCAATAACGAAGATGAAAGAATGGAATCTGAAAAATTTGTTTTCCCTTATCTGAACAACTTTAGTTTGTGGCATGGAAACACGTCACTGATATGCTAATTGTTTTCTGAATTTCATTTTCCTCTGCTTTCACATTTCGGTTCCAAGCTGCTGAAAGCCTGTTCTTAGTATTGCTTGCTGTAGAAACAGGACTCATAACATTATTGAGCTATGGATATAATGTATGTATATTGCAGATATCACAAGGGATAGGTATCAGAATCGGTGACTATCGTAAAAATGTGAGTTCCCTCCCAGCCCTCATTTGCTTAAACGTAAAGCAGAATTCAGAAGAAGAGAATAGTACCGGGAAGCATGCAATAGCTCTACATGCACTCTGCACTCTGCTACAAGCTACATGCATACTTCACACAGGATGCCTCTCAAATTAAATTACGAGCATAAAAATGGGTTGAAACGTCAGGTAAAGGCCTGAGGGGCGGAGGGATTCAGGCTAATTAATTAAACCAGGGAATGGAATGGCAAACGAAGTTGCAGAAGGTGCTTTATTAATTCGCACGGAAGTTTGCATTTACTAGTTGCCTGCTTTCCATCCTTCGGCACATTTAAATTGCATGCGTCTAGGGATCCAAGATCCCAAGGGAGCCAAAAAGGTGAAAACAATGAAAGTCCTGAATAATACAATACTCTTGGATAGAAGGTGGAAGGCTCAACGCCCCATCTTTAATCCTTCTTCCGGGCAACTAAACAAAGCTGTAAGGAAGAAGAAGTATCTGTAATCGTGTAGTTCCATCCGGATCCATAACAATTCCAACCCACTCAAACATACACAGATCCTTAATTATCTCACAAATCCGTACACTAAATCTTTTCTCTTTTTCCTCTTCTAAATGTAAATGTGGAAGTAGACGCTAACTTGAGGAATTAAGTGTGGCTCCCTACTACTCAAGTGTGAGAGGCCCAATTTGTAAAAAAGGTAACTCGGCACGTTTCGCACGAGTAGGATTGGAATTGGAGGCTGGGCCTTTATTCGGCCCTACGTGCATGCACACAATTCCAATTAGTACTTGCTTTTAGGATACTTAGGCGGTGCAGAGTCAGTTACCCATTTTACATTTCCTATTTTCACTACGAAAATGACTTTAAAAAATAGTCGTGAAACATTAATCATTTGGCAAAAAAGAGAAAAAATGAAAGAGACGATTGAGCAGAGCTGAGATTGGGAGAAATTAAAATGTACATTATTCCGAAGCATCAGAATGTGGAATCGATTAGGAAACGAGACATAGGGAGGGATTTATTTGCCATTATTCGATGCCGAATTGAGGATCGCAATGGAATTGACATGGCAGTATGACAGTCTTTTTTCAAATTCAGGACAGATCATCAAGATTTGACATATTAGCGCTAAGAGCTGGAGTCATGCATGCCTGGATTTGGAACAAGGTGATTTTTGAATTAATCTCGATGTACTGTTGTGTAGTGTACTATGTACTATATAACGGAATTACCTATACTACTTATATGTACATACTATGGCCTAGTACTAATAACTAACGTGCTTCACTTCAATCTTCAAAATCGCCATTTGAGTAGCCTCATAAGCCTTTGGCCATCGTCATCATCGTGTTAGCGTTATTGGCAACTAAACCACTCGGAGGTGAGGAGTGGGCTGAACTCAACTGGTGCTAAATTAAATGGTTTCCTCGACATGCCAAGTCCTTTGCATGCTGAGGTAAATTCAGAGAGTCATAAAGTTGGATCTTAAATAGTACCTACTAAATAGTACAAAAGTCGGAGTGCTGGGATGGGAACTGCACTCTAATAATGAGAGTGATAATGATTTCCTGGCCCTACTTTCTAAATTGCATGCCTTCACTCTGTGAAGTAGTTCTGAGCCAACATGTCTTCAACTACTAACTACTAAATAAGATAAATTCAAATGTAAAAACTTTGAATACTATTTATAATGTAGGCCTCGAGGACTGCTGACTTTGGGATTATGAATCTGAATTAATGATAAAAAGAGCCTGAACGGGAATTCAGACTCCTGAGCTCAGCTAACTTAAATTTTTGATGCCCTGCTGTTAAAAAACATTGCAAATAATTAAAACATGCAAATATTTTCAAAATACCTAACTGGATGCGATGATCGATGACTATAACTTAGTTTTAAAAGCTGGCACAACTCTTTGGCTTACATTCTATTGAATCGTGAAAGTACGGAATTTTATTGTATAAGACGTACCCGCGTTACTACTTGATACATGTTTTCCACATACAGATCGATTTACAGCGCGATTCATACGGACAGGTCCTATATGAGAACAAAGTATGAGAAGTGTAACTTGACGGGACATTAATATAAGTTGCGGTAATCAGTAATCAGGCATAACATAACTTCATTAAATGCAACTGCACGACGGGCCAGGCCCGCCCGAAATAAAAGTGTGTAAATTAATGGTCTTGCGAAAATCCAGCCGTAACTCAGCGTGGGAGGTTCCCAATCCAAAATCCCAATCTGTCTAATTCGGCATCTTCACATTATAGTAGCCATAAACTACTACAGGTTGCCTCAGAGCGAGGCAGGCCAACTAAATTGGGATGAGAGTGAGTGGTAGTAAAAAAAAGAGTTCCTTTGTAGGAGAATTAAAGAAAAGTTTGTAGTTCTAGCAATAATAAGACTTAAAGGGATCTTCCTTTGGTCCTATCACGTACACATAAATTAAAGTGGGAATGATGTCGTAATCACGGTGAACGTCAATGCGTGGTTAGAGGAATAAAGAATGATTTTGGTAGGCAGGACGCCTCTTGCCCGCATCTTCATTGTTGTGATGGAGTAGATTGTCAAATAAATGGCCGGTCCACGTACCTCTAGTATATGTCACCCCCTATTCTTTCCTTATCACCATGTTTCCACATTCCCAAAGGAATAATGCTTTTCTAACAATGGAGCTGGTACTGGCTGTGTACAAATATAGCCCTAAGAGGGCAATGACACTATTCAGTACCTCCCGGCTCTTTGCGCTGTTAGTGGAGAGTCTGTAAAGTAGGCGGTTACGCCAAGGCCCTCCTCTGTGTAGGCTTCTTTAGGTTATAATCATTCCAAATAAGTGTACAGTTATGCAACCAGTGAGATCCTTTTAAATAGTCTCTTCAAAATGCTACATTTTTACTCACAACAAATGGACAGCTGATAGTACTCGAGGGAAACCTAAGGGAACGGTTTTATACGTGAAAATGCTACTTTAATTCAGTGCCTTAAATCGATCCATAAGAAAGGTTAAATTCTAAAAACATTTACTACCATCAATGGAACATTTTATTTCAATATAAATTCAAGTCGGTAATTATAATAAAGTTATAACACGGGTCCCTCATACTGCAAACAATACAGCACTACTTAACGAATTCAAGGGATATACTTGGAAGATAAAGGCGATAGTAAAGTAACTAAGTAACTACCTTACGTTGTATTTTATTGTATTAAATAGTATAACAAATCATTAAATAAAATTAGTATATTGTAATTTCACGGATTGTGAGCAGAAGATATGACAATGTAAGCACTATAATACTAGAACTAATTTAAACACCAGCTGTACTAACTCTACCTGTAGAAAGCATCGTATTATATACTAACTAACAAAACCGATAATCAAATCAAATCGATACTACACGCTACATTAATTTCTTAATGTGAACTACCCAGTCAACTCATTTAAATACTATACGAGCACACACATACATAGTCAAACCTTTCACTGTATTACAAATTAAAATACTAAAAACTATAAGATGAAGCAGTTAATTAGCGAGGCCTATTGTGCATTCAGTGCACATGGAGAGAATTTCTCATTTCATTGATATAAACAACGTTAACTATGCTCAGGAACCAGAAACAGTCCAATCCAAAAACCGTATGCCAGCCAGGAATCAAACAGTCTTAGCACCACCGCAGAACGTAGGCTCATCATCCAAAACCAACTCCAACCTGGTATCATCATCATGATCACGAGCTGAATCACTGAGGTCAGCATAAATAGAAGGAGCTTGACAGACCGACTCAGCCGCTGATCCACAAAGGCTGACTGAGAACTCCACGTCATTGATGGAGTCAGAGTGGATGACCCGGTCCTCTAGTTGATGTTCCAGGTCCAAGACATTTCCAAGTGGGAGGGCCCGAACAGCCATCGGAAGACCGAACTTGAAGAAGACCTTGCTCCATTCGCTCAAGTCCTTGCCCATTGCGAATGACATGATCTTAATTGAGCGCAATGTTTCTCTCTCCATCAGAAGCTGGGGAAGTTGGGGAGCATATCTTCCCAGGAGCCCGAGCTCAAGAAGTTGGGAAGACATCCTGCCAGTCGCTGGACTACGCACGTGGCTGGCTGAGAGTTGAGCGTTTCCTGGACAAACTTTTAGCGCATGTGGGCGGAGCGGGAAGGGCTCTACCGGGATTCCGTAGCCATTATCCACCAGGTTCTGAGAAATCGGGAGAGAGACAAGCCTGTTTTCAAGGGTCTGACGGAGTTCGATCCCGTACGGCACTGGTTCAAAGACTACAGTGTTTTCGAGTTCGGCGTGGGGAACACTAAACGAATAGACATCAAAAACCTCGTCAATGGGTGTAATTTAAAGTTACTACGTAAATTCTATTATAGTGTCACTACCACGCGCGCAAAATGCTTCACAAAATCAAAAATTTTCTCCTGCGGAAAGATTTTTTCCTTCCAATAACACGTCACAAAAATGTTATAATTTGTACCTATACAAAACTGGGCTTTAATATAAAATCGAATTTCGTTTTACTCTGTTTCCTACTTTCACAAAAAATGTCCTCCTGCGCTGCGCTCCTCTACAGCGCATGAAGGATTTTGCACCCGTGGTCACTATTAAATCGTTTTCTGCCGTTAAAGTTAAATGAGTCCATTGATGCGCCGTGATCGATTAGGAAGGAATTTGGAATACATTAAAAGCAAATTATACAGTGTTAGTCAGGAGTTCTCAAATTTGAACTAACCGTTTATATCTTTTGAACAACTGACACTGACAAATCAATAAAGTAACGGAAAAAATAACACAAATCACTTTAAATAGTAATATATTTCTAAGTGTAAGTCATTGCCAATTCACACTTCTATAGGATAAGAACTACTGTTGTATATATCAAGGATCTTCTATAGGGATAAGGATAAATAAAACATAAGAACTTACGTTTGTAAAATCTCCACCTTCAACACCTTCCCGATCACCTGACGCGAGAAATACTTTACGCACTCTGTTGAGAAGTGTGAAGCAACAGGACGAACGTTCAGCAGCTGGCATTTTCGGGCCTTCAAAAGCGTCAAAGAAAATACAAGGATAAATACTAATCGTATTACAAAAGTTCTTCTTAACAAAGTAATGAACTGTAGAACTTACAAGTGGTGGTATTAGTGTGAACTGAAGTGGTAATGAATAGACGTCTTGAAAATTGAAGTACGTCTTCTCTCCAGAGTCCAAAAGCTGAACGTGAACGGTAGGAGCATCGACAACCTCGGACAGGACACCAAAATCTGCCTCCACAGTTACGAACCCTCTTTCCCAAGTCTGTCGTAATCGACCGTCCGGACCCTTCGTATTGATTATACAGGCTACCAGCTGACCAGCCAAGTACCGGTCCAAGTGGAACTTCCTCTTCGCGATGAACATAAAAGACGCAATTTCCTTTTGAAGGGTACAAAGCGAAGGCACATGGCCCGCTGAAACCCAAAATTCATGCTTACGTCTCAACTTTAAAATTTTAAATGTTCAATTATTCATTCTTTATTGATTATAACGAGACATGGTTAATTATAATTACCCGACTCAGCTTGATACTCGAGTACTAATTCGAACTTGCATGAGCAATCGAAGTCCAGTACTGGGACGACGTAGAACTCAAGTGGGGAGAGAACATGAGTAACAACTCCCTCAAAGATTGCGTTGTATGTTGGCACGGACTTCTTAGGCAACTGGTGAATCATATGGATAAGCCGGGTTTCGGTAGGTAAATCCGACTTCCCATCTGCATAGCACAAGGAATTTAGTATATGACGAGATGACGGAACCAAATAATAATACTGTAAAAACCAGGTGATTATATTTAAGTACTTATAGCAACCTGTGAGGATAGGATGGGCTCTGACGCAAAATATTCCTTTCCAGCATGAGCCAGTGACTCCGTCGTTATACGGGCAGGGAACATCGCGGATGGACTTGTAGTTGGTCTGCACTGCAGTTCCTCCAATGGCCAACGCGGCCTCCTCGTACCGATCCGCTATTCCAAAATTGAGCAAGGAAGAGTAGTGGGCTTCCATTGGGTTCCATGTCCGTAAAATTTCGTTTAAGTCCTGATCACTTGAGCTTGAGCTGCTATCTGACTCAGGATCCTCATGATCATCACTCTCATTCTCTTCATTGCAGGTAATGGAGGGACCGGGCAGGCTGACCTCTGGGACGCTGATTGAGTAATCTGTAAAAAGCATTGCAAGCTATATATTGTAAGCCAACAAGCCCGCCCTAACGCGGAATCAGCAACTACATTTTCTACACATTTCGAGAGTACATGAGCCATAAAAGTGTTGAATGGATGTATGATGACACATGTACTCTAGAAATGTGTAGAAAATGTAGTTGCTGATTCCACGTTAGGGCGGGCTTGATGGCTAGTCAAAGCAGAAGTATTTAAATACAATTTGCAATACTGTGCCCCTACAGTTTAATGTAAATTATCATTCTACGTATACATCCCCACCGCATATTTACCAATAACCCGATAAAAATGGCTTAATTGCCATTTTCAATCAATTTCCTGGCCTGTAGTTGTGAAATCCCATCCCAATCATGTGTGTAGTAGAGCCGTAACGGAAGAGCTTACTACCTGGATAAATACAAAATAGTGAGCCGTAACGAAAACAGTCACTTCAGCTTAAAATTCAGCCTTTGTTCTGCTTGTTGAAAGT
>JAQFZY010002212.1:0-12460 GCA_034696285.1 Hypogastrura burkilli
TGTCGAAAACACTATACTTATACGAAATTCTAATTCGCATAATATCCTGACAAAATAGTTCAACTTTGGAAACCGCGCATTGATTCAAGCATATATTGTTTCTGGTGTAGTTTGATATTGATTTTATTTAAATGTAAATATTTTGTGCTAGAACTGAAGCTTATCTAGAAGTCCTTGATTGAATTCGAGTTAATATTAAAGCTGCCTCAAAAATATTCAACGTGTCCCTCAAAAGTATTTAAACTTCAAAAAAATGAAGTTAGCCGAAAAAGTAATAATCTGGTCCCTCAAAAAATTGAATTTAGCCGAAGAACTATTTAAACTTACCAAAACAAAATAACAACGAGGATGTAATAATCAGTATTAACTTATAGAGATCGAATTAACGTTTACCGATGAAGTCATAACCTAGTAATTAGGCGAGGGACTAACTTCAATTACACTATTACGTATGACCATTATCAATAGGTTTTAATCAATCAATAAACAGTTTTAACTGATAGAAACCGTATTAACGTTAACGAGGATTTTTAGAAGGTTCATTTCCCTTCCTCCTTTGCTTATATGTAGATCAGTTATCATTTACTGCATTACAGTACTTTGCATATATTCGTTAACTTCGACATCCGAAAATGCTTCATTATATTGCACTATTCGGCTGGAGAGTTGGCATCAATGCAAAACCGAGCGAATGTATTTTCTCCATAAGGATTTCTAAAAACTGGTTTGATGGTTCGACATTTTTCATTTTAGAAAATTAAGAGATAGTATAGTCGCACCTCAAACGTTACCTACCAGAATAGACGTGAAAAAGTTGAAAATTACGGGAAAAAAGTATTATCAGAATATTTTATGGCTCCGTGCCAAACTCCGCCTTACTCCCCAGCCGAATTTAACGCTTTATTGCATTCAATGAATAAATTATTTAGGATACGTATTGATTTATAAACTTGTTTAAATACATCCTGTATGTTATTTTGTCTAGGTAAGTTTAAATAATTCTTCGGCTAATTTCAATTGTTTTGAGGGATACGATTATTACTTTTTCGGCTAACTTAATTATTTTGAAAATTAAATACTTTTGAGGTTACAGGTTCAATATTTTTGGGGTATCATTAAATACCACCCATTTAATTCCCCCTAAAATCTCGTAAATTTCCAAATCCATGCTAGTTTGTAAAAAATGTGACTGCAAACGTAAAGTTTCCAAAACTAGGCGAATTCGAAGATATGATTCCAGTTATATTGCATGAGTGATCTTTAAAACAGGATCTCTAGAGTAATTGAGGCAATTCATAAATAATTCCAATGCCATAAACTTTTGTGGAGTTGTGGAAGGGTAAGAGCTCTCCATTCACAATTGTATGCGCCTACGTAGGAGCAGGAGGTATGTAGAACCTCCGTTACAAACTGTGTTCCTCCTTCGAATTCCAGGCCACAAAAAATGTAAATAGTACTCAAGAACCCTTTTCTGGTCTCTGGTTAGGATTCCCAACCATGCTCTCGGATCTTCCTCTTGCCAAAAAAAGCAGAAGTTGATTGGGAGGAAGTCGGAGGTAAATTAATGCAGGAGATGCAGCAGGAGCATGAGTCGTCGCCCGATCCCGTGTCTCCGCATATCATAATTCCTTTATTTATCCTATCATATTATTTTAATTCACTTAAAAGGCCGGCGGAGTCCTCCACGGAAACGTTGTGAATGGGCAAGTGGTGTAGGTAGGAAGAGGCGGATGAAAATTATTCAAATTTTCCTTTTTCAGGTTTGGCCAGTCCCTCCGCATCATATTTGCATAAACATTTTTTCGGGAAGACTAAAATGTTGTTTGGTCCCTTGCTGGCTGCCAATGACCTCGAGCCGCAATCAATTCAATTCCTTTTCATTTAAACTCCCTCTCATCTCGCCAAGAGCGGCGGCAGTGCACATTATGTGCATACTAATTGACCGGGCCCATAAGCCCTATATGGCCAGTTGGGACTCGACAAGGAGGAGGTGACAATGGGTTGATTGTTCATTTTTGGCCTACAGCCTAGTCAAAAATTACTGTACTCTTCATCAACCACACACTCAACACTAGTCAAAATCAAAATCAGGCATGTGGCAGATTGTTTGGGAAATTGTACACAGTATGATTCGGATTCGGACTGCACGGCGTGGGAAGTCGAACCCAATCAATGCACAATGTCATAGTATTTATATTCATGCTTTTACTTTGCACTAAAGCGTGGTTTAGACATGGAGTTTTATGCTCTTTCCAGTGCAGTGGAGTAATATATTTTGCAATGTGTTCCGTAGAAATTACTTAAAAATCTCAATCAAATATGCATGATTTATAAATTAAATACTCTGATTTCCTAAATTATAGTACAACTGAAATACTCTGATTTCTGAAATATTTTAATTAGCTACGACTTTCAAGCAATATTTACGCATCCAATTCTAAAATAAATTGAACCTTGGAAAGGGCATTAAAGTGTGCCTTACGGTCAACTTTTCACAGAAAGTCAATTAACGTATGCATTTCAGTATGTCATATTGACTGAATCCTAGATCCCAAACTTAGCAGCCAGTATGCATGCTGTCCAATTTCCTAAACAATCCACAACATGCAGACGAAGTGAAGAGTCCTCGTCCGAAGCCAAACTGAGTCCCTGATCTGTATGGGTATGATGTAGCGTTTGCCGTTTCTGGCACTCTTGCCGCATGGGTCATCAGCCGAATAATGGTTCAAGTATAGGTTGACACTAACGTAGGTACTCATATCCCGGATCCCATATTGAGATGGGACGTACCTACCCTGTCCTATTGGAAATTGCAACCGAACCAGGGAAGTGTTCGAGGACAAATGACAGGTTTAATAGGACTAGGAGTTTTGCGGCTCAATCTGAGGTCCTATCTTGGGAAGTTCCGCGTAGCCAGGCCGACGTCTCTCAAATGAATTTATATTTATGAGAAAAATCCGTGTTGGGCGGGCCCGAGAGTTCAGTGACCCCGGAGCAGCAGGACTTTGGAGTCCTTGCTGGAAGTGAACCAGGAGATCCAGCAGAAGATGTTTTCCCCTTTTAGCCTCCAGAAGGATCCTTGTTTGGGGAGGCTGAGGTAGGACGCAGGAGGAAATCAATAAGCCTTCCATGGGCCCTTCCCCTCTTAGAATTCTGCTCAACAAATACGAGGAGCGGAATGGGGCCTTACAAGGTCTAGGTCTAGCCTGGGTGACTGAACCCTGGGCACAACAACGGAAGGGCTCATCTGGATCACACAAATATGTACAATCAGAAGGAGACAGACTCAGCAGTTCATTTGTTTTGGCTAGATTAATAGTACCTATCTACTATGTAGCGTGTAGCCTCCGTTAGGGAGGCCAGTCTCAAACGTAATACAATACATACATAGGATACGTACTGGCTGACTGGAGGCTCTTTCCATATGGGCTACATGTATTTATACAGGATATATTATACTACATAGTATTCTACTGTTTGCAAAGGCTTGATTTACATAGGACCCCAACTATAACAGGAACTGTACAGAAACAGTGACTCAGTGTCTAATTTTAATTTGTTTAGCACAAGATCTACTTCATGACGGGTCCTTAATTCCAGAACGAATAGTTTGAAATAAAAATGAATTATTATAATGCCCCTGGTTTCAATAAGGAAGGTTATGGTGACTCAAACATTTGCTAACAAAGTAAGGGTTTGGTTATTTTAGGTTAGTTTAAGTTGGCTTTGGTTAGGTTAGGCTAGTTTGAGTTGGATTGGTTACATTAGTCTAGGTTCTGTGTGACTAGGCTTTGGAATTGATTTAGTTATGTTTTGTTACTTTATGCTAGATTTGGCCAATTTGGGCTGAATGAGAATAGATTTTGGCTAGACCAAATAGGTACGCTAATTAAATATACATATAATTGTAGCTGTTTCTCTGCAAAGTAAAATACATTCCTCGAGGAGTTCCAACAATTTATTTTTGATTTGCCCAAAGTCATTATTCTTCCTAGCCTCTGTCATGCCAGTATCCGCCATTTGAATGAATTGTTTTTGGCCTGTCTTGGAAGTATTAGTTTAGGACATTTCATCTTGAAATCCATAACTTTCGTATTACAAAGTAAGTATAAAATAGTATGCATCAAACTCCCATTATTCCATGCATTATAGAGTGGAGCTTTGTAGTGCTTGCGTGTCAATTCCGCCGAAGGCCGCCATTCATGACACTATAATGAGTCTATTAGGAGCCAGATCTCAAGAATGGTTGTTAATGTGTTTTGGAAAAAAGTGTGGACGTTTTTAGGCGGAAAGCAGGGAGTAGTACGGTATTTTTTAGCTTAGGCCCCGTAGCCAGTGCAGTGCAGTGGTACATACATACAGAGATACATAGTAGTGGATAAGAAACCGGTACTGGGAGATCCCCCTCTTCTGCCTTCTACCTGAGAGGCCTCTCCTAATCTGATGCTGTAATCCCTAATCCCGCCTGTTTAGACCCAGCACCAGGTAAGGAATCTCTCGTTCCCAGCCTCCTTACTTCTACGGTCCTAACGGGACTCCCACAACAAGAGCCTCTCCTCAAGGCCAGCCCAGGAAAAACATCTTTGGGCTCTGGTTGAATGACCCGAAGCTCAACAGAGCGACGGGCTAGGCCCGCAGTAGTACCTATAGCCACCACTGGGCATATATATCCATGGGCCAGCCAACTATTAATCAGCCAATTAATAAACGGAATGGCTCGGATTTCACTTTGGAGGAACCCACCACAAATTCCAATGGCACCTAACTGTACAAGGGAGCTGGCGGACTCTTGATTTCGTTCCTCATCATCGAATTATGCAGGGAATTGGGATTCAAACCAGGTAGGCATCAGCCAAGTTCCTGCAGAGTTTCAACCTATGGCATGGGTTGGGCCTACCAATGACTCATATACTCAACACACAACTGAATTCCGCAATTTGGAATATATAGGAATTTTAGTTACTGAAGCATCTCACAACACATTATAACCTAGCCTAACGAAATTTAACCTAATCTACGGAAACCTAACCTTACATAATGAAAGATAGTATCATCTAGCCTTGACCTAACCAAATATAACCCAACGAAATCTGACCCATCGAAATCTAACCGAGCGGAATCTAATGTAAGGAAAACAGCAATTTTCCTTGAATGAATATACCTGCCCCAAATTAATCACGCACCATATTTTTAAGGTCACTATAACTACTGAGTCTTGGCTAAGAATGGTGATTATCAATACGGAATTCCCATCGATCACAAAGGTGGGATTAGTTTGTGTTAGTTTTCAAAAGTGTAACTATTTATTTCAGTAGCCACTAGCTAGCAAGACAGTTTTCTTGGGGAGAGTAAATGATAATACTTTTCTTTAGCAAGAGCCAGAAGTCAGTATTTTTAGGGCTTGTTAAATAATCATAAATAGTATAAATCTGGTGTGACACGTGACTGGAAGGATTCTCCATGGTGGCTGGCCGATCCAGATACCTAGAGTACTTCAGGAATTGATATCTCTAGCTCGCATACTTAATCCTTGGATTTAATATAGAATTGACGGACGGCGCAGAGTTGCTTTAGAACGTAGGAGTATGGAAGCCTTGTAGAACTCGGCATGCAGTATTCATATTCAGTGTAGTGAGTATGGCTAAATAAGGATGAGCTTTTATGCACAGGACAAAATCAATGGATCAATACGTACGCAAATGATTATGGAGTCCTAACTGTACACGCTCGGTCCTTGCCTTGGCAGAACAGAGAACAATGTTTAGGCGGACGTAAACATAGGCACATTGTAGTAAATAGAATAGAAGAGCTTGAGGATGGAAGTCAATGATTCAATTAGAGATAGTCAGTAGGCTGGGCGGTTGTAGAGACAGGAGCCTGTCTTTGATCCTGATCTCTCTGCCAATTCCCAATGCCTCGGTTTTCAACGGTAGTTGTTGGGGAAAAAATGGACCGCTACTCCTCGAGCCTATTTGTATTTGAATCTGTCGTAGTCCACTTTTCCTTGAAAAGAGACATCTCAGTAGTACATAATGGTAGTAGCTGCGTCTAGGCCTAACAAGTTAGTTGAATGACCGTCCCTCCTTATCATGCTCCTGTTTTTAACAAATTATTATTCAGCTAGCCGAAAGTCTAAACTAAGAGCCTCGGAGGCCCATTCATTAGTAGTAGTGAGGGTAATAGGAGACGGAACGTGGCGTAGGGATCTCAGCGGGCCTAGCTGTAAAGATGAAGGAGCACTATCACACTTTATTGCCAAACAACTCCGTCATGGTTCAATGAACCATCAACATCAGATCGAGACTATGTAGATTCAAGTGAGTGGCAGGGCGAGGGCTCTACTAGGAACTGGGAACTACTACGAACTCACAATATGCTTGGCTTACCTTTCCGGCCTCCGTTTCCCGCCGGCGGCTGTGAGAGCGGGCTCTCTGCCCCCGGGCTATGGGCCGCCTCCAGCTCACTCAGGCCAAGGCCCTCCTCTCCCGGCTCCAGCTTGACCTCGGCGGTCATCATGGGGGAGCCCCGGTCCTCCGGCTCCACCTTGATCCGGACCGTCTCGAGGCCGAGCATGGGGGACTCCGAGCCCTTGTCCAGTTGGACGCTGGACCGGCCCGTAGGGGACGACCCGTTCGAGGTCGGCTGGGTCGTGGAGAAGGAGTCGAAGAGGTCGTCCGTGGCCCCGTCATCACAGAAACTGAGCTCAAAGTCAAAGTTGGAGCTGGGAGTGTTGAGGGCGTGGGCCTGAGCCGAACCGTTCCCCCCACCGCTGCTCGACTCGACTTTGAACATGGCCACGAGCAAGGGCGGCCTGGCCTGAAACAGTCCAAAAAACGTAACTTTTACCGAGAGCTGAAACGAGGAAGAAGACAGCTGGGCTTTCGGAGACATGTCATTTTTGTAAGCCTTCCGCAACCCTAACACGCTTTTTCGTATCGGATTTAAATGCTCCTATTCGGTCTTCGGTCTACGGGTATAGTACTAAGCGGCTTCGAATTTATTTTAACAAAACCGCGACTTTTTTTTATTTATAATTTATGGCAATCGTTAAAATCGATATATTTCATAGAATAATATCATAGTATCATAGAGCATAACCTAACCAGACAATACAGTGTTTTTACGAATTTAATCCAACTTTCGTAATACAAAAAAGAGGTTAATACAAAATTGAGTTGGGATTGAGATTAGGTGTGCAAGTTAATAATCATAATTAATCATTTATTTGTAGTTCCATTAAGGCAATAGCGGATTGCAATAAATATAACATGGTGAGAGTCCGGTAATGCAACTTTAATCTTTACTGTCGTTGAGGAACATAGGGTTTCTTCCTGCAACACATCTCCTAGTACATAGGTAGTAACCTATACGATCAGAATTCTGGGTGTTTAACTGAAAACTGTACCGGTCCCATATTCTACTAGAGAAGAAACCGCAGGAGTAAGACCCGACTTCACTGTTCCGAATCCGAGCCCAAAGAGCTCCTCTGTTTCAATCCCAAAGACCAGTCTGCAGAATGGGGGAAATAGGAGGATCTCCTCAACGTGAAAAGAACAGTTCCTTCTCATCTTCACGCTCCAAGCAATCCATGTGTTATTTAAGCACTTATTAAGCACAGTTAGAGTGAGGCTGATTACTGTGATACATGGACGGAATTCGTTTATCACTCACTCCAATTACATCTTTGTGAGGATGGGCCTGTTCTAAGGCCCGGACCTGCCAAAGTTATATCCTATGCTCTTATATGTATTATGTCAAGTATTGAGAATTCTAGATGGATGAACTAGAATTGGCAAACTCCTTTCTCCGCATAGCATTGTGGGCTCGAGCACAATAGAGTAGAAAGTATGGAAACAGCAACCAAGTGCAGGGGGAATCCATAGGAGGTACCTATAAGCTAATCTGGCTTGTAAATATATGCGCATAGAAACTGGTCCTAAATTGACATTAGTATACCACCTCAGACAAATTCTGACTTCTGGTCTGGTTAAGATAAAATCCTAATTCTCCTGAATCAAATTATTTCCATTGGTCATAAATCTAAGCAGCTTTATATTACAGAGGCTTAAGCTTAGGTTTGCTTAGATTTCCTGACGGTGACGGCTGACGTATGGTTAGGTTTTGAAGACTCAATATTAATGGGATCTTAACTGTAAAAAACACTAAAATCAGCCAATGTCATACATACGTAAGCCAAACGATATTAACTCGGGCCACTCAAACAAATCAAAACTGACAGAATATTGATAGTTGTCCGGTTAGTAGTTACAATTCATTTGATTTACGGAGCTCCCCTGGCTTTATATTACTTTAGTTAACATGTATATTGGCTTTTTTTTAAATCTACATTTTTGTGAGCAATAAGTACAAGCCCTTCTTAAAGTTCTATCAATATTTCTATAGGGAGTAAGTGAGTAAATGTTTCGGCAGAAGTCAGCCTCATTCGTTAGCCTTATTAACCACTACGGCGAGCCATGAGGAAGCTCTGGAATCTAGAGCGCCCAAACACATGTCACAAGTGTGAGGGGTCGGATTACCTGTTAGAATTTACATAAGGCTTTAGCCTTCTTGGCTCCTGAGCTGGAACGTGATTCTGAATTGGAGCCTGTCATGAGGGGATCCCGATTGGAGACGACGTAAATGGGGACTTGGCCCGGGCTCACCTGTGCTGCTGGGGATGGTAGAGGCCGCCGGCCTTTTGTCACAAGAAACTCACTATTGTTCCTAGGAGTGAGGCTCCATGTGGGCTCTATGGAGGCTAATGAGGATGGCGTTCCCTACTGTTCACATCACTCGAGCACCTTGGGCAGCAGGGTTGAGCCTATGGGGAGGCTGAGGAGATCTTGGTGGTACGTAGTGCCTGCCTGCCTGGTGAGAGGAAGACTGAGGGAGGAACTGGGAGTTTTCCCTGCACGGAGTGAAAGGAGGAGGCCTTTCCTAGAGAGACAGCCAGAGATCCCAATCCACTTTTCTTGGTTCAGAGTTTGGCGGAGGCAGTCGGAGCAGTAGTGGCCCATGTATATCTACGTACGGACATAGTAGGACCACGAATCCAGAAAGGTAGGCTCTGAAGGAGTTTACTGTTCCTCGGAGCTCCACGCTGGTTCCTGCTCCTGCTGCTGGTGGTGGGCAAGTAGGAAGAGCCCATGATTTATCTAGTATCTCCTTAGAGGCAGAGCAGGGGAACGGCAGGATTACAGTTCTTCCTTACTTTAATGGGGAATTATGGGAGAGGAGATGAGCAGGAGGAAGGAATGAAACATCAGTCAGGAGGAGAGGGGATACATACTCTACTATCTGCTTGGATTCGGACAATGTAATGGAATCTAACCATTTAAACGGAATATGCATATGAGTACTCAGTATGCAGGCAGGGTTGGATTCGTTACTCAGAATTCATGATCCAGATACAGCAGGTCTCAAATGTAAAGTAATAACGACTTCGGCTCCATAAATCAGGCATTGAGATTTGTGATATTTTCAGGTTCTACGCTGGCGGAGTAGAAATTGCATATATAGGCAGTAAATATCGGTTACGGGTCATATACGGATTTTAATATTCAAAATATTCCTTTAAGACGAAAAATGTAGATTATCACCTTACCGAATATAAAAAATATAGAATGTAATATACATAGTGGGATCTATCGCGTAAATATAAAAAAATGCTCGATATACTTTTCTTTAAATCACGAATAATATAAGAATATCTGGTATGTAATATATTGATGTTTGTATTGGTAGGTATATTATTTTAAATCTCGAATGTGCGCCTACCTTTTGAATCGGATATTTTGACCAAGACAAAGGGACATCATACAAATAGTCATGGTCATTTTACTTAAATACCTGTACGGAAAGAAAATATGAGACAGGTTTATTGTGTGTATACATTTAATAATTTAATATTTTTAAAAAGGCCCTAATATTTACCAACCCTGCTCCTCCCAGGGCAGAGAGTCTTAGTCGGGCAATTAAGTTTTATGTCTCTCCCAAATCTGTAGGCATGGTATCTTAAAGCCCAGTAGCGAAGGTGTTGCAAATTCCAACGCGGAGAAATGACGACGGGCCTAGTTCACACGTTTGGGTGATAGGCGGAATTTTAAATGCAATTTTAAGACATACCAGTGGTGAGTGCATAGTCCTTAAGATTAGCGCAAATTTTGGCAATACAGCAAAACCTAGGAGCGAGATAAGTCCTACCCTACATCTCACATTATTGGTAATTTAGTTTAAGTATTCGCCGACCTGGTAGCTTTAATTTCAATGGTCCGCTTAATCCTGTTAGACTTTTAATTGATTGTTTCCAATAACATTTATAACATTATATTGAACTGATCAATGGGATCTATTTGTTAATGGACTCACAGCGCAGCGAGACAAACCTTTAACATGTAAACTCCTCAACTACGATTTACTCACAACTTTTGTTGGTTATTTATATCAGACCATCTTTACTGGCCTTTGGCGGAATAAATTAATTTTCGAAAACTAACCTAAAATCTAACCTAAGACAATCTATGTCTTAATTGTCTTAAGTGTAAGAGCTATTAGGTACGTTATAGCATAATAGCCTCACCTACCTCGGATGGTTTAATACTAGCAAGCGTATAATCAAAAAAGTTGAATAACAATTCAGATTTGGCATCTTCTGGTAAAATCTACATCGGAAATTGCTCTATTTCTATTGTCTGCTCGTTGGTCTTGTTTTGATGCTTACAGACTTCCTACCGGACCTGGTAGGAAGGCGGCTTCTGATAATTGGTTTCTTAAGTCTCCTTCCTACGCAGTAGGTACTACATATATACTATTGACTGGAACTGGAGTAAACAAAGTGTGGGGCTCGACGTCTCGAGATTCATGGCATGATCTTTCAGAGGGCCAAAATCGATAAAAAGAAGAAAAACTTTTCAGCTTGGTTAAGAGAAGAGAAAACGGAGGGCCTTCTCGAGACGATGGAAAGGATCCCAGACCCAGCAGACAACATTCCGGGTTCGGAAGAGGAAGTGCTGGGAACGAACTAAATAAACGCAGGCATCCGCGAAACCTAAAATTACTATGTATCTTCGCCAATTTTTGTATCCTGGATCCTGGCCCATATGTCAAGATAAGATATTAAAAAGGAGGAGATGGATCCTCAAAAGGACGAAAAAAATAAGATTTGGAAATAAATCGGACTTCTTATGAGGGCCATAATGATAGGAAACAAGAAATTAAGAAGACGAACCTAAACCTAAGGTGATTGAGCTCAGCTTAAGGGAGAACCGGAAAACAAGTTTCCATGTAATATACTCCTATGACCAAAATACGGTACAATGAAATAAGTACTACGGAGGACATCGGAGCTATCCTTTATGGTAATGTGATTAATACCTCAAACATTTATGAGACGGGCCAGGAAGGAATGGAGTGGTTTGGTGTCAAGGGTTTCAAAGGTTAGTATTCCCTACCTTACGTTACTTAGAAACGTCTTCCGATTTCGGAATCTGAATAAGCACCAACACAGTTTTAGACCGTTATAATTCTCTCTTATATCTGGCTGTGGGCCTGATTCGAAGCAAAATTGGAACCGTCTAAAAACAGTATCTGCTCATCTAAACTTGCTTCCTAATTTTCCGTATTAGGTTTAGTACTACGAAAGGATGGTAATTGCATATTATGTAGATAGCAGGTCAACGGCAAGTATCTCACTTATGGTCAGAGTCATTCTGACTCAGAAGTCAGCGCCCGAAGTTTCGTCACCGTTTCCAATCATACACGGTACGCCAGATACAGTCAAAAATGGAATATTTTTGAGGTCAAAATAAATTAACAATTTCCCTCCAAAAAATAGGTGTCAGGCATTTGAGCACCTCCCGAAAATGAAAGCTGGCCACCTCGGGCACGGTGTCCTTTCAGAAATTTTCTGAAGAGATATAACCCCTTAATATGATAGTTTATCAACGCTGTGTTGCCTTCTACTACAAAACAAAACCGCGTATCCGGCGTTCTTCAATAAAATAAATTTCAATCAATTTAACGCGTGCAATATGACGAAAAATTAAAAAATGATCACGCTGAATTTGGACCTAAAAAAGTACTGTATTTATTTAGTCATTATAGGAAAATTCTGCTCTTGTACCGCAAATTGAACCTGAAAGCATGATTGACGGGCATAGCCATATAGTGCGATAATGTTCTAACAAATATGTAATTTTGACCGTAATGTGACAATTCCCGGCGCACAATTGCCGGCCTGACAATTCCCGGCGCACAATTGCCGGCCATGCCCAACTATCTCCATCCTAGAACCTAATTTTAATTTGCAATTATTTTACGTGCATTTTTGTTTTGTTTTTCTATAAATTTACAAGTAACGACCTCGCCTTCGGCTCGTGTCTTACACTTGCGCACGCGGCTCCGCCGCTTAGCGCGGTTGGCTCTACGCTTGGAACGAATTAGTACAAATATTTCGATTAAT
>JAQFZY010002213.1:0-12457 GCA_034696285.1 Hypogastrura burkilli
GTCTCTTGATACTGGGACTGGTCCGGGAAACGGGAAGCCTGAGGCCAGGCCGGACGGTCCGGGAGGACGTCAGAGCCGGAAGAAGGACATTTCCAAGAGCCCAGTTGGGCCGGCTGCGTCCCCCAAAACTCGCGCCCCGCGTCAGGTCGAAGTTAGTCCAACCCAGGATGGGAGAGTGAAGAGGGACAGTCAAGGGCGGGCTCCGAAGAGCCTCGAAGACTTCAAGACCGAGAAGCCGGCCCGACAAAGGGGCCGAGATGAGTCACAGGGCTCCAGCCGGACCCGTTCTGCAGCTAAACAGTCCGGAGGTAGCGAGAAGAAGGAGAAGAGCGGGAGAGGGCGCCCTAAGAAGCAGGCAAGTCTCGTCCGTCCCTCAGAGGACAGGTCTCGGTCCCGCGAGTCTGGGAGTGTGGCTGATGAGAAGGGCGGGAGGCGGAAGAAGCAGTCCCGCCGCCGAAGCTCAGACTATGACTCTGACAAGGAGTCGAGCTCCGAAGAGAGCGAGCCAGAGGAGAAGCCGGCCAAGGCGCCCAAACCATCCACGTCTGGAACAAGCACAGCGAGCAAGAAGCGCCAGTCACAGAGGAAAGGAGTCTTAAACGTCCCTGCTGTGGGCCAAAGAAAAAAGAGGAGGACTGGAGGTAAGTCCGACTCAAGCTGGTTCTGTTCTTTAATTATGTGGTCTGTTGTGGTTCTGTGATGTGTAGCAGGAGGGATGACTCTTGGGAAATCCAAAGGGAAGGATGTGAGTGCTGAGTTGATGGACTATCCACTGATCAAGACCGACAAGATGAAGATCACGTCGGACGACGCGAACGAAGACTACTGTGCCGTTTGTCTGGACGGCGGGGAGGATGCCCTCCTCTGCTGTGACCGCTGTCCCAAAGTATTCCACATCAAGTGCCACTTGCCGGCCATCAAGGAGATCCCCAAGGACGACGACGAGTGGGGATGTCTCTTCTGCACGACCAGGGAGTCTTTGGGCAAGATCACGGAGAGCATGGAGGAGGTCCCGGCCAAGTACATCTGCTTTCCGGAGGACAAGCGGGTCCCGGACAAGGACTTTATCTACATGTGCAAATTCCTGTGTGAGCTCTACAAGCGGAAAGAGAGCCTCGTCGTCCGCGGCTTCTTTGAGAAGACATTCAAGGTAAGCCGCTTCCTCTCTGCCCCATCCAGTGGCTTACTTAGCTGTTTACTCTTCTGCAGTGGGGCCCAGGTGACGAGCCGAGTCATCTCAACTATATCCGGTCCCGTCTCACTCTCCAGACGCCCAAACCTTATGACAGCCCTCAAGAGCTCATCCTCTTGCTTCGGAAAATGTTCTACGAGGCCAATGCACACTACGCGGTACGTGTAAGTTACACAATGCTACGTCCGCCCTCGCCTCCCTCTTGACTGCCCACTAATGATTTGGATTCGAATCCCTTTGTAGAAGACGCTTGACTACAGCAAGCACACGATGGACCTTGAGAGGGCATTCAATGAGCTGGTCGAGGAGTACTACCCGGAGTTTATGCAGGTCCGTTATGAGCCGGATCCCAATGCTCCCCCTATCAAGACAATCTGAAGCAGGAGGGAGGGATTTATTTAGAGTGAGCGGAACGGACTCAGTCAGTCACAGATCACAGACATGAAGCGCTAAAGTATTAGATGTTGTTTCAGTGGTGGAAGTCCAACTTACTACGCGCCTCGGATTTCAGTCCTAAGTATTTTTCCCTGAACGGGCAGATAACTTTTTCATGTATTTCTTTTCTTTCCTTTTCACTTGAAGTGCCTAATACAAAGTTAGATGTATTTAAGTAGCATTTTATGCCGACTTATAGTTAAATTTTTTCACTGCTGCACACGAGCTTCTAAGTTTCTCAGCCTGTGCAACTTCGGCATATTCTTTGTAGTGACTTGTCTTAGGCGTTCTGCTCATTCCTATTGATAACACAACATGATAATCTTAACTTTACATGTTTTGTTTGACGAAAATCCTGGAAATTAATTAAAATCAGCTGTTGTTGCTCCTATACTCCACTGCTCAACAGTGTTGTATTACTTGTAATTGTAAACAGGACCAAATACCAAATTCATATTTACGTAGAGATGAACTGTAATTTATTTACTGGAGATACGTTACTAAAATAGCTGGATACAATTCATCTATTCCGTCTGGACCTCCGTTTATCTTCTTCACTCGAGCTGGAACTCTCAGAACTGCTGCTACTACTCGGCGTCTCCCTCCGACTTCTCTTGGAGGACTTCTTCTTTGATTTTGATCGTAATTCCTTCTTGAGAAGTTCCAACAACTTCTCATCCGTCGCCCTGGAAGGAGTTGGAAGTGGATTAGCATTCTTTATATTATTATTAGTTACTGTATCCAGAATTTTAGAACTCACGATTGCTTGTTGTGGGTCGTCTTGTCCCTGTGTTGTTGGTCCCTACTGGAGTGTCTGGCTGGAGAGGGACTCCGTCTCCTCTGAGCCTCGGGACTCCTTCTGTTGTGAGGGCGGTGTGAGGAGCCGGAGTCCGGTTTTCGGATCCAAGGTACATTCCCGCGACCCGTCAACCTACTCGGATCACTCTTCTCATTGAAAACGTCGACTCCTCTTCCCTTCCCTTTCCATTTGTACTTGGCAACGCTCTGACTAAAGTCAACGTGGATCCTCCGGTCGTCAATGAGAACGTTGTCCATTTTGAAGTAGGCATCCTCGCACGCCTTCCGCTCCTCAAACTCAATGAAGGCATACTGGAGAGACTCTCCCGACTTCTGATCTCGGATGACTTCACAACTGCCAAAAACAAAGTTCCACACATTTTACGTATTCATTATGAATATTATGATGTTCATTGTTTCAAGAGCCTTTCATTTTTGATTGCCATACCTGACAATCCCTCCAAATCGACTGAATATTATTTCCAAGTCCTCGTCAGTTGTGACTGGGTTCAGCTTACAGACAAAAAGGATATTTTCGGGTGGAGCCGTGTTGGCTTCTGGTAAGTCACCAACCATCTCTAAAATTGTAGCCTGAGCCTTGGCCTCCTTTTCCTGGATGATCTCTTCCATTTCATCCAGTGTTTTCCCCTGAGCGTCGTCAAGCTCTTCATCTGCCCCAATTCGGCCACTCTGAAAATAATATAAGTACTCTTAGTCACTATCATACAATTCGCTCGAAATTGAAGCCGAAATTATTACTAGGTGAAAGGTGAAATGTAAGCGGAGGGGAATAATTGTGTATCTTACGTCTAGCATCTCCTTTGTTGGTTCGGGTGACCCGTTAGGAACTTCGAGGCCGGTGGGGTCGTCAAATGGATCTTCTAGAACGACGGTATGTGTAATACGAATGTCTTGGTATGGCCGGTGATCATCGTCACAAATAGCTTCATTTAGCTTGACCAGTACGTCCAGCCCTTCGACGACTTCTCCGAACACACAGTGCTCGTCGTCCAAGTAGTCCAAATCCGGACTCAGAGTTATAAAGAACTGGGATCCTAACATTTGACTCCCGCAGTTGACCATGGAAATGGTTCCGATTTTATTGTGCTTAATCCTGGGCACCTTCTCCGCTTCGTAGTACCGGGCTTGGTCTCCGTACAAAAGTCTTAAGACAAAGACAATCACGATAAGGATTAATACTTAGTTATTACTTTATTACCTAGGTATATTAAACTATAAATCATGTGTAAATACAATTATAAACAATTACAATTGTTAAAACCTTGAACCAGCTTTTAATACACAATAGTTCCACCTACGAAATATTACTTCAGACTTCAGGTGCTAGGGAATAATTAACTCACCCGAATATTGACTCTCCACCCCGACCAGTTGATGTAGGATCTCCAGTTTGAGCAATGAAACTTCTTTGTACAGTGTGGAAGAGGCTGAGGTTATAGTATTTGATTTTACATAATTTTAAAAAATTCTGGCAAGCTGAAAGGAAATCAACGACATCTTAGGTTATTACTTCAACGTAGTAGTATGTAAATGTAGTAATCTACATGTTACTATTACTATACTTATGTCTTATTGTTAGCGAATAGAATTTATTTACTTAATTTGCGAAAAGTTAGTAGGTTAGTAGTTGAGTATCCTACGATGTACGAGTAAAGGTTAGGTTTGGATTTGGAACACATCTATGTATTCACGTTTCCCATAACCAGGCCAAGTTGTCGTTGGGTCAATTTACTTCCATGATAACCTAATGATAAATTGTGAGCAAATTTTGACCACAGTTTAACCACATTTCCGAATTGATATAGTTCCGAACATTTAAAATTCTTGAAAAAAATGCAATGCTGAGCCTCCTTCTATAGTAGATACATTTAGGATTCTAAATAACAAAACCGGACCTTGAACCGATGCGACGTCAGGTTTTTATGCTAAGATTTTTTGAACACCGCACCGGGTCAATCCTGGGAATCACCCTGTATTACGTACTTGTAAGGTTCTACTACTAGTACTACTATACTGAAATGACATACGGAAGTTTCGCAATTTTTAGCTGTGAAAGAACTATACCAAAGTTGACTTACAACGGGGCCTTTCTTTAATGTAGAGGTCAACGGTGAAGTCTCCCAGTGTGGTTTCAATCACTACGGACATGGCTAAATAACAAGACAAACGCAGATGGAGTCCGCAAAATTACTTGTCAGTTGTTCAGTTTTCACTTCATTATACTAACCGCTACTATTAAGCAAACGCAAGTCCTCACTATTCTACACTCCCAAAATTGTCTAACATCCTAACACCACCAATTTTCTAACAGTCAAACTTATAGTTTGGCCTCGGATATCGGATTATAACTTGATTTTACAATGTTTTGTCGCCTAGGTTTTGATGTGGCAGACTAAGTAGAGGAAGGATGTTAAATCTGGACTAGAACTAAATAGAGCTGAAGAGTAAATCTTGGAAGTGTAGTATAGTCGAGAAAGGTAAACAAGTGGGAAATGTTGGGGAAGTTGAGATTCAAATCCAGCGCCTTGTCTGAATCTCCTGTTCAAATCCTACAACGTAGAGTAGGGAAGTGAGTCCTGGTCCTGGTTCCTATGGGAAGTTGCGTATGATTTGATAATCTGTTGGAGTGAACGTCCTCTTCCTGGAATCACAAGAAAGGATGGCGACGAGCTGTTCATTCACTGCCTCGCCCTCCAACCCAGCCCAGCCCAGACCAGCCCACGCTCCCACCAGCTTCCAGCCAGTTCCTAATTAATTAACTGAGCCAGTTCGGACCGAGTGGGAGTTCGGGGCCACATCATGCTCTACTTGGAGGACTACCTCGAAAGTAAGGAGCCCTCCAACTGCTCAATATTTAGCCAGTTGTTACCATTTATTTACAACTGGGAAATGGCGCCAAATTTCAAATTCATTATCCACATGAGGACTCCGTGTTTCCGGCTCACTCCCGCCTCTTCTTTTGCCAGACAGACAGACGGATCAAAAAGATTGTTATTCAGATCATATATTCCTGATAATTAATTGGGCTCTTTTTTGTTCCAGTGATTGAGCATCTGCCGCAGGAACTCAAGGACCGATTCACGGAGATACGGGAGCTGGACCTCCAAGTCCAGAGTAAGACGAAAAACATTGCAACGACAAATACTAAATACTGCTATTACTAACTGAACGATTGCCCACAGATGCGACAGATAAGCTGGATGACCGTGTCAAGGGGTTCTTCATGAACGCCAAGAGAATGAAGTTAATTGACAAGGACAACGAGTATGAGAATATTCGGAAAGAGTACTACAAGGCTCTTGAGGATGCTGGTGGGTGTTGATCTCGTGAAATTTGAAATTACGGGATGTGTGGATTATTCTAACATCGCCTATGTGGATCTGATCTCATATTAATCATCCTTCTGTTAAATTTTCGTGCAGATGAGAAGGTTCATCAAGCGAGTCAAATGTACGACTTGGTAGATCGGTACTTGCGCAGGCTCGATCAGGAACTACACAAGTTTAAGATGGAACTGGAGGCAGATAATGCTGGCATTACGGAAGTTTTGGAGAAACGTGAGCAGGCGCACTGCTTTAGAGTCATATAACCGTTGTATACCGCCACTCGACAAAATAATATTTAAAATATATTTAGGTTCGTTGGAACTGGACCAACCCCGTGAGCGAGAGCGTGAACGGGATCAAAGTTTGTCTAGCCAGAAAGAGAATCGTTTCACAATTACCGGGAATACCATCATGGTCAAGCAGGAGAAGAAAGGCGAGCGAAAGAGTTCGGTTGATAAAGTTGGACATTTAGGTGCGATCGGAGCGCCTAGTAAGGAAGGAGGCATGACGTACAGCCTGGGTCAGGTTGGAGCCACATCTACTGGAATTGCTAATTCTAAGGTTTGTCATTGACCTTACTCAGGAGCGGAGTTGATTTGATGTCCAAGGCACCTACTCATTCTAAAAAATCCCTTACGTTTAAACAGATCATCAGTGCAGCTCAAACTGCTATTGCCGCCACTCAGCAGGTTTCTGAACGTTCAATTTATTGGAATTATCGTATTATGGTGGTTTAGTCAGTGCTGAACGGCTTGTTCATGTTACTCATAGATGCAACAGGGCCGAAGAACGGCGAGTCTCAAGGCTTCCTACGATGCGATTAACATGGGACTCCATCCCCAAGAGTTTAGTCTTGGCTTCTCGGCCTTGGCCAATGCTGAGCTCCATGCGGCAGCTCAACAGGCTCTAGCTGCGACGGCCGGTACTTCATCCGGCGTCGAACAGAAGCGAAATAAAAGGTATTTCTCCTTAGCCTTGCCTAAGCTCCCGTTTCTCTTTACTTCGACCCCATTTTATTTTTGGGAATGATTTTGGGAAAGAAAATCTCAACACACGACCCAGAACCAAGAGCTGATCCTAAGCCAGCCTCCGGAAGAGCTCGTGGAAGAGCCTTCTCTCCTCGAGAACCCGATCGAGGCCACCGAGTGGTACGATCCAAATGAGCCCCGCTACTGTCTCTGCAACCAGATCTCGTACGGGGACATGGTCGCCTGTGACAACGACACAGTAAGTTCACGTTCACGCGTCTGCACTAGAAACTACAGTTCAAAGGTTAAGGCTTGTTATTTGTAACTTGTTTCAGTGCCCGATTGAATGGTTCCACTATGGGTGTGTTGGAATAACATCCACTCCTAAAGGGAAGTGGTACTGTCCGCAGTGCTCGGCCTCCATGAAGAGACGCGGTCGCCGCTAAAGAGGCCACTAACATTTGGACTCCGAAACGAGAATTAAGGAAGAAAGGAGGGAGCCTCAGAGGATTTCTGTAGGATGAAAATTAAACATCTCGGCGTGTACTATAAAGCCAACGTCTGAATATTTATGAAACTTGTGAAAAGAAACACTTTGTTGATCCGTTCAACTGAAGTTACATTCGTCAAAGCTTAATCGCTGAAGACAGTCAGTAGTCATACGTGTACATTTTCTATAGAAAATTAGGCTAAACGAAGGTTCGTGGACGGGAGGGACGAAAACCTAAGTTATCCAAGATTCAGTTTGCGAGTAGCCCTGTTTAGACAATAGCGGGAGCTGACCTTGCGGGGTATGCAGTGTGAAGGAAGACGAAATTATGGGAATAACATGGACTCGAAGTTCCAGTCTGTTCAATTTACGATCGTAAGCTAGCTGTACCAACTGTAATGCAATGGGGAGGAGTGTGTAGTAGTGCTGCTGCTGTGGTGGTGGTGGTGAGCGGTGGCACAGAGAAACCAAACTGTAGATATTTAAAGACTTGTTATCCTTATCTCTAGGTAGAAACGTAATATTTCCTTACCTAAATTAATCCGTTCTCAAATCCTCTGCCGGAGGAGGAAAGAATAAATATTTGTGATTGGAAAGTCCATCGTGTCAAAATTAGGCCATCCGGGCCGACAGTCTCATTTGTCTTTAATAATTAAAAGGAACTTCCTTCATGGCGCCACTCAAGTGTTCCGGCTCTCACTCGGTTAGATAATTACATTTTAATGATAAGCCACGCTTAACTTGTGGATCTACTTAAGGCTCCTTCCTCGATCCGTCTCCGGATCAGCCACTAGCTAGCCCTGGACTAACGCTGACTCTGGAGATATTGAGCCGCTTGAGCATAATGGAGCGTCGAGTGATCATTCTGTTCTTCATATTGGCCATTCTGGCGACCTTGGCGAGGAACGGCGTCGGGGAACCAGGCAAGTTATTGGAGCTATTGGAGAACGGAGCCCAGTTCCGTCTTAATAATCCTTTCCCTTCCTACTGAATCAGTTGAGGATGGGCTGGATGATGGGCCTGAGAAGGAATTGCTGCGTGAGTTCCGGGACGCCCGCTACCGCCGCTACAAATCAAATGCAGACCTGTACGAGCCCAAGAAGACCATGGGCTCGGACTTTATGTCCAACATGAAGGGGGCCTTTAAGGGCTGGGGCAAGAAGTAGGCGCCCGATCTTCAAGAAAGTCCCACTTTATTAAGGAATTTAAATATCTGCTTTTGTCGAGTTACTATTTCCTGGACCTCAGTTTCCTACGTTTCGAACTTATTCCTAGCCTACATAGTGTAGTAGTTTACATACTTACATCAAACTGGGTTAACAATAAAGACTTAAAGACTTACTATGGTATAATAATTGCTCTGAAACCCGACCGAGGTACAAAACATTATTACAAAATGGAGACCCCAGCAGCAGCCTCAACAGCTCCTGCTCATCTGACATGTTCTGATCCCGGAAGGCCGTAAGCCAACCTCCGGCAATAATCAGAATCTACACATTTTAGTCTCTTCGAGTGAGTCGGGTGGAGGTACAGTAGGATCCCTATTTAGTAGTAGTTAACTTAAACCGAGTCTAGGATTAGGTAGTAGTTGGATTGATTGGCAGGGAAGAGTCCTCCTCCTCTATAAGCTAAGAAACAAACCCGGATCCACTCTCCACACCATCAATTAATATCCGATAAACTCTTGACGCCAGTCAAGAACGCAGGCTAGCGCGTAATACATTTACACCCTTTCTTGGCGCCTATTCTGCCCAATCCTCATCATACATTTATACAATTTTCTTTTAAAGTACTTTATACGTTCTAGAACCTAACTCTTTCCACTTAGGTAGTTAATTAGTCTTTCAATTCCCACTTCCCCTCCTAACTTACTATACGTCTTAACTTGAGAAGAGGTACGGCGTGTCTATCACTCAACACAGTACGGCCGGGAAAACGAACGAGAACTAATTAAGAACATTGAAAAGAGGCGAATGACTAACAAACTAAAAAAAGAGTTAAAATTGGGCTAGCGCTGGGACTCTGATTACTTAGCTGACGGCAGTCGGAGTTGAACCTGGATAAAATATCGTGAAAGAACTGAGCAAGTGTACTCTGTAACCTATCCGCGGCGGGGCTTATACTTTGTAGAAGACCAATCCTTGGTCTTAGTATTACTAGCGTTGTCCATGGAACAGTTGCCTATGCTTGGACAACCTCAACCGGCTCCACTAATGAGTTCCCAAGATTAATTTAGGATACTTCGTTCGTAGCAGAGCCATCATAAAAATAATAAATAAGAGAGGAAGAGTTGTAAGGCTGTACCGAATGTTCCGATTAAAACTTTTTGTAGTAGTGGGCTCCATTTCCCCGTGAGAACCGCCTGTAGTCACTATTGTGCTTCCAACTCCCGCTCCCGCGGTAATTGGTGGCCCTGTGCTTCTGTCCACCGTTGTAGCCGTTGGTGTGGTGGTGGTGGTGCTGCGGGTAGGCGGAGGAGGCCGGACTGAAGTTGGGGGAGGAGTTGTAGCGTCGGAAGTTGTTCCCATTCGGGCCGGAGTACCCTTTCTTCTCAACGTAGTTGGTCCCATGACTCGAGGACCCGTTCTGAGGCCTCCCATGCACACTCCCCGAGTACTTCGGCCCTTGATGGGAGGGCGGAGTGTCCAAGGAGTGCCGTCGCTCGTTCTCAACCGCCCGTACCTTCTCCTCCTGCTTCAGGTCAAAGGCTTTGGAAGAGGAATGAGCCGAGGACTGGTTCTGGTTACGCTCAGCTGAGACCTCATCCTTCCGGGCCTTCTTGGTCTGAAAAGAGAATCAGTTAGACGGGTCCCAAAGAGGACACTAATAAAATATATGGAATCCAACGTACCTTCCCAGCATCGACCTCCTCATCATACAAGTCATCCTTTGACTTCTCAAAGACCCGCTTCCGGTCCGACTCAACGACCTGTGTGAGCGTGCTGTCGGTCCCTTCCCAAGTTTTGACTGGGGTCCGTGTGAAGAGTCCTGCAAGTTTTGTGGTGACTGACGGACTCCGTGCCTCTCGCGAGCTGTCTGTCTCCGGCCCCTTTGAGCCAGGAGTCCCGTAGCCTCGGTCCTCCTCTTCCTCGTCATCGTAGGGAACCAGCTTCTTGGACGGACCTGAGCTCCCGTTCAGTCGTTTGGGAGGAGGTGACGGGGACTTCCGCTTGGGGGAATCGAAGACAGAGAAGAGCTTTGTCCCAGTCCCATTATGCTCCTTCCTCGCGTCACCGTTCGTCGGGCCTATCGGCTTCTGGCCAGGACTGGGCGCATGGGGCTTGGACAGAGGGGACTTCACAAATCGGGTCTCAAGCTTAGTCCGAGCCGAGGGAGTCAGATACTGGGAGGAGGAGGGAAGAGTTGCACTGGATTGAGGATTCAGAAGCAGCTTATTGGCTGGGCTCATCCCTGGTGACTTGAGGCTGAAGGAGACCTTCTCCCTGTATAAACATGAGAATGAATGGAATATTAAGACCGTTAATAAGGCTTCGAGTTAAGAGGTCATGAGAGCGTCAAGTAGGTCACCTCTCATTAGACTTAGGAGTTAGTGACGGAAGTCCGTTTCCATTGGTCAGCCTTGAGCCGGAGCTGGTGTCAAGTGAGGATGGGCGAGTGGCTAGGGAAGCCTGAGTCAGGACTAACTTGCTCCCTTGAGGCTTGGTGGGCGATGGCTTTACGAAAGGATTCAGGGATCTCGGCTTAGTCGGCGTCATTAGACCGTTCCGATCCTCAGACTTTCCGGGGCTGAGGAGAGGATTCAGAACTGGCTTGGGCGTGATGGATCGGACTGGGGCTCCGTCCCGGTTCTCAAGACTCGCCTTCAGCGTGGCAGACGTTACTGTGGCCGGCTTCGGGTATCCGTTCGTCATGGGCTTCGTTATCTTGGACAAGACAGGGGATGAAGCGGCGGAAGTGGTCCGCTCTCCATTCTTTTCCAGCTCGTAAATGACCACGTAGGCGTCAGTATTGAGGGCCACTTGGGCTGAGACTTGCCGAACACAGGTATCATCGAACTGAAAGAATGACTTGTTGGAAGCCTCAGCGATGGCAGTGTAGTGCCCACAGTTGGGAGAGGACCCAATATGTGTTACCAGTCCTACCAGACGGTACTTGAGTTGTGACTGAAACAAGTCGGATTTACTCTTTAGTAAAATGCTACTATCCAGCCACTACTTCTGGCTATTTGTTCCCGATTGGACCCAAACGCGCCATATGCTTAATGTTACTAACGCCATTGATTCTGATGGATGAATGTTGAAACCGGGTCAGGTCAAGATGACGATTGCAATGAACCGGCTTATTAATCTTCCCACCGAAGAGTGTAAATCGCTTCAGTTGAAGACATAGAACAATGGGAGCCTGCTCTATCGTAAATTGCTTCGTAGCTTGGCTCACCGACAGGCACCTCTCGCATTTGTAATCGTTCCCTTCCAGCCTGTCGAAAAGAAGGAACAACATTATAATTTCCAAAAAGGCAAAACGGGGTACGTATGGTTGGTTATGGTTTCAGAACTCAGTGAGTGTGCTTACCTTTCTTTTCTAAAATGATTCGAAATGGAGTCTTCGACTGTTGTAAAGTGACGAATGTCTAGCTGAAGCTCGGCCAAGGGCTGGAATGTGGTGGAAATATAGCTACACTTGTGGCACGTAACTGAAAACGGAGAATAAATCCCGTTAAATCCTTCCAGATCCAGAGAGAGAGATTTGGATCAGGATGAGGACCACAACTACAAAGAAACCCACCTTCAGTCCGAATATATCCACCAAATATCTGGCCCAGCGGTGTTGTTTCTTTTGAACGACTGTCAAGTCGCATGGCACCCAAGGCAATCAAGTAGCCCTTTTCCATGGCCTCAAGCAAGTACCTCAGAAACTCATGAGCATCCTCCTGTCGCCCATGTGAGAACGTTTTACAGATAACTGGAAAAAGTAGAGGTTAGATTAACGGAATTGCCGATTAATATTGACGAGTCCCGAGTCCAATAAATCCCTAACTTCCTCCTCAAAAGGACTTACTCTTCAGTTTGTTGTGGATGTGGACTGGACGCATGACATGTTGATTTCTCATCGACTCCTTCAAGGTCAGGTGCATTGCACAAACTAGGCATTGATGAATTGTCTGAGCTGTAAAACATTTTAGAATCAGGATCAGTATGTTATGGATTCAACATTCAAGGAGAGCCAACCTAACATCAATGTATGTAGGAAGGGAATAAATAGGAGA
>JAQFZY010002214.1:0-12457 GCA_034696285.1 Hypogastrura burkilli
CGGATTTAGCTACTGGACCCACCCTATCTGGGGCGCAGCCCCCCAACAAGCAAACGGCACGTCGTCAAGCCACCCTGCTATATAGCTAAGTAAATATACGTCAGGTTTCAGGGTCTTTCCTAGTGCTAGTGATAGCTAATAATGCTACTTCTTATTACATGACACGCCCACACAATTTAATTCAATTTTATAATTCAATGCCGCGCGACTAAAACTATCATAATGTCATGGTCCCCGAATTGCATTTTAAAGGAATCAAAACCACCATTAAGCAATCTAAAATCGTTAGATCAATAATGAAGATACTTTCTAATCTTAAGTAAAAAAAACTTACAGTGTACAGCAAATAGAATACATAGGTAAACCCTTGATATGAACATACCGTAGTATCCCACCTTCCACTGAGGCTCAGGTAAACCCCTTACCCTGTTCGACGTATGCTGTGCAGTTAAATGGGCCTGTGCAGTGTGCAACTGTACACCTCCAGGCAGCTCAGGGTGACGGAAATGAACCTCAACACAAAACTACACCTATCTCCACATTAATTGTCAATTAAATTATACGTGTACGTAGAAGTAGAATCAAATATAGTACCTACAACCTACAATCAATCCACGAAGAAGTAAGAAGAAGAAGTAAGAAGGAAGTGGAACACCAAAACATTACGGTCAATACAAGTGCAAAACGGCGACAAACATGTCGTATTGGATCAGCAGGAGTCAAGCAGGGAGAGCCAAGAGTACCTGATGCGGCAAGTTTTGGCATTTTCGTTCATGTATTTTCCAAAGTGGAAGATCAAAAAGGGAGTGATTCGAAAAACAGTAGCGAACTTTTTGTAAATCAAGGAATTTCGCGGGGAAGGGAGTTGTAAGCGGGTCGTGCGAACACAACAACCTCACATTCAGGTTTTAAGTCTCCAAATAATTTATTTCTTGTCGGGTCCACTTTACGTTGTTCGTCGGATTCCGGTCGCATTTCTCAACACATACACATCAAATCACTCCCACAAAAGCTTATGGTCAACAGGAAGGCTAAGTTCGAACATGGGAATTTTAGGGTCGAGGGCACAGGTCAAAAACATGGACCCTAGCAACGGAGATTTGATGATTTTGGTTATAGTTTTTTCCCGATCCTTAAGGAATTTGTTTACAATACATTTAACCACCATGTCACAAAGGTACCAACAGAACACCAATTCCTCCTGCCCACCACAAAACGCAACTTAATTTACCGGACGTTTACTTAAGTAAGTACTGTACTGTAAGTAAGCACTGTACTGTAAGTACTGTAAGTAAGCACAGTACTGTGTAATGAGCTAACTCAGATGTTCCTAAACTAAGTATTATGAAATTCTGCCATATTTTGCACGCGTTTAACGATACAGGTCACATTTTTCAACCCACACATACCCACCAAAAGTGGCATAAAATTAGAAAATGGCACGGAAGAATCTGCAACGGCTAGCATCACAATTCGTTGGTATTTAAGTTAATTTCTGCGGCCTGTGGCTTATAATTTATTTCACCCCAGTTTTAGAGTTAGGTAATCAATTCTTTTGCAAAACAAATTATATGTACTAATTCGTTCGAACAGTAGAGCCAACTTAGCTAAGCGGTGGAGCCGCGTGCGCAAGTAAAAGACAGGAGAGTTGAAGGCGGCGTCGTTAACTTGCACTTGATAATTAATGATGCAATGATGAATGCATGATTGATGATCGATATATTTCTTCCAAATACGCAACGCTGGATATTATGTGTGGTCCAATAACCTATTTTAGTTGTCTGCATGAGAAAAGGAAAAATAACTGTTCGTACCCAATCCAATTCCTTAGGTTTCGCTACCTAATCGTTTAGATTTGTATCAATATTTTGTACAGTGCTTTCATACAGGTCGTTCTGAATATTCGTTAAATGGATTTCCAAATGGTCTAAACCTGACTACACCCTCAGGCTTATACGTAATGTAAGTGTCACGGTTCATGGCAACCACGCGCCCTTCCTGAAAACAAGTTTTCTTTCGTACTAGTTGGTTATTTGGTTCATCTTTTTTTTATTCCGAAAATACGATTTTAGAAGCTAACCGTTTTGCTTACTCGAATTAGAATTCACTGCTTCTGGGCACATCGTTACCAGTCTGTTTTGTTTCGTTTGCAGCCGTCAGTTGCTTTAAAGGCAGGTGAGTACCAAACTACCAACTGCCAGCGTCTCATACTTCGTAAAAAAAATTCGCCTGAGCTTACCGGCATATCCTGATCCGGGAGTCCAATACTAAATTCTTTCCAACCTTTGAGTCCTCCTGGTTGCTTCAGCGATCGTTCTCAATTCCTTTTGGCTCGTTAATATCTTTCGATTGCTCTGGCTAGTAAGAACCAGATCCTCTTAATACGTTACGGCAACCAATGTTTAACTTTCATAAAGTTCCAAGCTAAAACCCTTTGAATCCTTCGGTTCTTTCCAGGAAAGATGATGGCGGGAAAACGACGACTTCTGCCATTTTTGGTCTTTCTAAGCCTAACCTGGTCTCTTAGCCGGACTCACCCGCTCACCCATTGCTTCTTTCTTCGTGACCGTGGAGACATGACGAGCTACGATGTGGAGGGCGTCCTCCATCAGCGTAAGCCGAACGGGATCATAGACACAATCCAGGCCTGTCAGATCAAGGACGGCTACCCCTGTCTTTCCTCCTATGACAAATTCGAGCTCGACGGCTTCGCTTACTTCTATCATGATATATACCTAAAGGCCCAGAATTGGCATCCAAGGGAGTCCCGGCAGAATGAGTCCTGGCCAATTATACATTGGAGCTGTAGGAGCGGGACTTGCAACATTACTACCGGGAAATGTGCTCCAGGAACCCGTCCACTATTTGTCCTTAAGGCATACGAAAATCCGGCTCTGAAGGGAATGATCAATGACACGTGGGGTCAAGAAGAAAAAAAGTATACAGCCATTCCTACGCCCCACGAAGGACCGCTCCCGGCTTGGGTTAAGGGTGGACTTTTTGTTTTCAAAGTTTTTGGCTTAAACAATTACTTCTGATCTGAGCTACTAACTTTATCTACTACCTGTACTTTGTATCAACATTTTAAACTTGTAATGTATGTAATTGTACTACTTCCTATGGAAAATTAATCAATAAAAGAATGGCCACTTTGAATATTCGCGTTGAGGCCAAACCTTATAACTTCGCAATCAGCATGTTATATTATTAGAATTTTATATTTTATATAACCTATCATAAATCATAATGAGTTGTATATAGTTTATAAGCAGTATGTTTTTCCGGATTATGATGTAATAGGTTGAAATTTTCAATTCAACGTTCAGAAACTCAATTTTTTTTACAATATTGCGATTGACAGAATTGTCTCTGCGCCATTTATTCCCACATAACATATTTGACAGAGCCTGAACCGGTGTCGTCCCAGGACCGCACTTCACGTCATCAAGCATTTCCCGTCTAGGCACTCCAAAATTTTCGTCTACGAACTTTTCTATGTAGAAATCTCCTACACAGTAGTCATGAGCCATCATCGACTCCGTTAAGCACTTTAAACATTATTTCGTAGTATTAGAATATCCTATTTTATGCTTTCCGTCGTTTACAATAGCACTTGCGGATTCTTTAATATACAGTTCAAGAATCAATACCTTACCTAGCATGTATTTGTAATAATCATTATGCGTTACGAATGCTCTATCATGAACTTGAATAGTAATTGTTTCAATCAAACTTGAACTTAAAGTTGGACATAATTTACATTGACCTTAGAGTATTCAGACCTGGCTCAGGATAGAGTATAGGACCTCGCAAAATCAACAAAAAAAACGAGGACCGCTAAAAGAGATTCAGTGGGAAAAATGTTGACAGTTCCTTGACCTTATAGCTGTTGGTATGAGGAATAAAAGCAAAATAGATAAATTCACCATGTAAGTCTAAGGTTACTGACCCTCCTCCTATGCTATTGCATATAGCATCACACACACTTTAACCGCACACATTCGAACACTTGAAAACTAATTCATAAAGGTGCACGCAGGAACACGAAGCCTGTACTGTCAGAGTCAGAGGTCAGAGCCGAGCCTAAGCGAGTCTACTGGTCTGGATACTCTAAGACTATGACATTGACACAAGTGCACTTTTGTGCGCTTGCGTGTCGCCATACTTGCAACACGGAATGACGAATCACAACAGTGAACCGAAGCAGAATATTGAATCAAAACAATACCGGAAGTGAGCCGAACACAAATTTTTTTTTTAGACTTTATTGAAATTTGAAACGAATTTTTTCAGTTTTCAAAGAACTTGATGAGGTCTACTTTAGTGTAACCGAAACTGATCCCGGGTTACCTGCGGGTCATGGATAAGTCGGAACATGATATATACCATATCCCCTGACAGTAATTTTGAGGTGTCACATGTTATAGTTTATTTGAGAACTATATACCCCTGTGACCTCTCCTTGGTTACCCTATGACCTTTGAGGGTCATCGGATCACAGGTGGGGCGGATAACCGGCTTATCTCATTAATTCATGCTCCCCAGGGTCGCATGATCATTTTGATATGGCCCGGCTGATCGTGGGTGATTTTCTGTGGTCATTGACAGGTCACGGTAGGGTCAACTCATATATTCACACTTCCTATGCCCGGCTTGTCAATTTGAAATGTCAAATGACATGGTCGGGTCGGATTCACCTTCGGGACACGGGAGGGTCAAATCATGTTTAGCATCACTTACATCTGTGATCCTGAGGTGCAGACGAATCTATTGATATGCTGCATGTTATAGGTTAAGAAATTTTCACAAAAGGTCATTTTTGACCACCGTTCGTCTCCAGTTTTATGGTCATTTACCAGATGGGATTATTTGATTTTTAGAATCTACGTAAAAAGTTGAGTCTAGGGCCGTTGACCCCAAAGTAGTATGTACTTTGTTTCGCGGCAATTTAAATATCCCCGTACTTGATTTGGACTAAGTTATAGTAACTATTGTTAATAAAATGTTTTCAGAAATGAAAACAATACTTCAAAAGAAGCCAAGGGATTTAGAACATGATACGTGCTTAATCTAAATAAAAACTTAGGGAAGCAGCTTAACGTTAAGAACAATAAGATATGCAATATCTATACATGTTGACTTGTACACAGTCAGCCCTTATCGAATCTGCCTCGTATGTGGAGCAATTTGCTTGTTGTAATTGGTTACAGCTCGTAGTTGCTGAGCCGCATGTGTTAGCTGTATTGTTGTCTCCGCAGGAAGCGATGAAACAATACACTCACGCTCTAATACCTGAAACAAACATGTATTTGAGTAGGAAGTTGGTAAATTAATCAAAACTGAGCTAATGATTTTTGTACGCCTACCACAGCCAGCAAATCCAATACAGCTTCGAATCCTAAAGAAAGTGCCCAACGTCTCATACGATTCAGCTCCTGTATTGAAAAATAGCAACACAATGTAAAATTAGGTTAACTGTCAGTGAGCACTGACCTGTTTTGTCGAAGCAGTAAGTTGCGCCAACTTTATAAAACTGAGCTGTCTTGTCGGGCATCTTCTTAGCATGTCTTAATAACTTCTGGACGTCTGATAATAAACCCTCTTCCGTCATCCACACGGTCGGATTAGAGCCATAACTTTTCTTTTCAACTGGTTTCACGGGAAATGTTGCCTCCCCTGCCATGGATAAACTTCCGGAGTTACGAGTGTAATCGGGGAGTTCATTCCTGGGACCCAGCTGATCCATTTTCCCAAGCCATGGGATCATTTCGACGCCTATAAGTGAATATCAGTTCTCAGTTGTATTTATTTATATTACAGAATTCAAAATAATAGAAGAGTCATTGAAGCTTTACACTCACCAGGCGGTAAGATTGACAGCATAAGATTGGACTTCTTTTTATTATCCGCCCATGAGAAAATGAAACCATACCAATTTTGCCCAACCTCACAGATTGCCGACATGCCCTCAACCTAACACCCATAACTCCCCAATTGTCATTGGAATATGCTTCAATACGTATGTAAAATGTACATGTCTTCATTTTCATCGTAATTACCTTCAAGGCTCCATGGAGCAGAACGCAGAAGTTTGGAACGTTTCCATCTGTATCGTCATCGGGAACTGTCTGCTCTGCTCTTGACAATTGAACTGTGTTGTCTAAATAATAAAATATATAGTAAACATATATAAATACTGGATGGTTCAGGTTCAGGTAGGAATGATTATTGAAATACTCCAGATATTACACTAGTAGAAATGTATATAATCGTAGGTAAAAAATGAGGACGGTACCTGCTGACTTTAGAGGAAGCAGCAAGTGTCGAGAGTAAGCAGCAGGAGTGGCCAGGTCATTTATATCAATGAACCCAATTATTTTGACAGTGTTGGAAACATCGTAGCGTTTCTCATCCATTCTAGAAACGTATGGGCGCGGTCCTGGGCAAAGGGTTATTTTCGAAAATAGTTGTCCACAAGTCAGGCTTCCCTGGTACTGAACAAATTCTTTTGCGCACAACTTTGAAACAGCACTGCTGCAACCCTACAAAGTATAACGGACTTGATAGATTACGCATATAAGCTTTTGCCGAATTTGATGACCCGCATGCCTGAAGTAATTACCGTAAATACCTACCTAATATCGTACCTTTAAATTGAGATGATTCTCCGGCAAATAAACTAGTCCCTCTCCAGCTGTGACCTCAATTAATCTTTGAAGCATTTGACAATTTTCCGTAAAATTCTTCTCGTGTGGATCACCTAAATAATTCATAGCAGTAATTGAAGAAATAAATTCCGCAAATATCGAATCTAGACTTTTGCAACGAAAATGCACCATAGCCTTACTTAAACATAGAACGTTCATCTTTGCCGGAAACGGGAATGGCTGAGCCTTTTCAATGACATCCCGCAGGCTTCCGAGTCCAGAGCCGGAACAACCGTCTGTTATGAGCACAATATCAGTTGATACGCCGCTCGTCCATGTTTTCGTTACAACCGCAGTAACTCCCTTTAACATACTATCGTAATTTGTCTTGTCAAATTCTTCTAGGCAGAGCAGGGCGGTTCGTATATTATCAACTTCGCGGAGAAAGTCAACATCAATTCTGTGAACGCTCGAGAATGTCAACTGTTTGAAATATAAACGTTCCTTTAATCCATACATTGACTTCATACGCTTCTGAATAGCAAGGCATAATGCATCGGATCGTACCAAAGACACAAACTCCAGCTTGCAATCAGTTGAAATGTGATCCAAGAATTGATTGATGGCGTCAACCGCTAATTTTTTTCTGGTTGAAATTTGCTCATCATTGAGTTCAGCTGGCATCGAGTTGGAAGCTGTGCTGATTGGCCGGCTCATTGATAGTGAAACATCAACAGCAATAACAATAGGCATCTTTGGTCTTCTACAGGAATACAAACAATAAATAGCAAGGGTAATGAGTAATGGGGCACTATAATAAGACAAGTAATGAGCAAAACACTCTCATATGGGCATCGGAATCATGTGAAGAGCATTCGCTTTCTATGTAGATCTGGTGTCTTGATACGATTTTTAAAGCGTATTATGATTAAGTTACAGAAGATACCCTATGCCGCTCAATAATGGCAAACGTGCGCAGGAAAGCATTGAAGACGAAAATACATTAAATCAATTCGGCGCTTACCAAGCTATCAGTATCAAGTCATACTATTAAATTACTCATGCACTAGCTAGCACAGAACCCGTGCGGAATCGAGTGGCCTGGGAGTGATACGTATAAAGATAATGAATTTGTACATAATGTACACATCACTTTATACATATGACTAGGGTCTCAGGGTTAGATAAAATAGACACATGATACAGGTCTCTGTCAATGTCATGAATCTACTATATGTTGGATGTTGCTAATACTATCAGCATTTGATTCACTGCGTCAATAACGATCAATAATATTGCTTAGGTATACTCCGTCTTTACACTTGGATCTGACTTGACCGTTCAGTGGAATGTGGAAACCTGCTAAAAGCGTAGTAGCTCTGTGTACTTGAAAAAAATCGATAAAGTGTTGTATAGTGCTGACGAGATTCTACAAAGGCTTCGAGAAGAATAATTAATCCTGTCGGTTAGGTACGGTATAGATTCAAAGGCTGTTGACGCGATGTATAGGTAACTAAAAATAACCCTCAACGCTACTCCGTACACACTTTTTAGAATGGGGTGGAGAGATGCCATTACGATAGAACCCACCATGTTCTTACAAATGGCCGGGGACACGCTGACCTACGTTATATATCAAAATCTGTTCATTGACAAGGTAATCAAGGTTTAGGCTCAAATACGAATTACTTTTTGGACAGAAAGGAATCTAATTTATATGTGACTTGTTTCGAAGATTTGTCAAACAGAGCTCAAATATGACAAGTCCATTTGTGATAAATACGCCACAATGACAGCGGACGGAGAAGTGACGCAGAAGTTTATGATCCCAATCATGAATAATATTCAAGTGAGACCTCTGCCTCAAAATGCCGTATCTAGGTCCGGGAGTGCTTAGTAATTATTACTTTCTGTTCCGGTTGACAGGAGGCATCGGCTAGTTTCGTATTGTACAACGCCTTGGTGGAAAACTCCCTCCCCGTCATACTGGTGCTGTTCCTTGGGGTTTGGAGTGATGCAAAGAGGCGCCGAAAGCCGCCGCTCCTACTTTCACTAGTTGGGAAACTCCTGCGCTCCATTGGGCTCTTTCTGAACGCCTGGTTCATGAACTGGCCCCCAATAGTCTTACTCATAACGGCGGCTCTCCCGCACAGTCTCGGCGGAGCCAACGCCGTCTTTCATATGGCGGCCTTCAGGTCAGTTCGTGCTAACGCTGCGTTTCGCGTAATCCATTTTTAATGGTTAACTTACTTATTAATTTAGCTACATTGCCGACTCAAGCGTTCCTCGAAGCCGAACTTGGAGGCTAGGCATAGCCGAAGCCTGTTGGCAACTTGGGTCTCCGGTCGGATTCGCACTCGGAGCCTACCTCTACAAAAGTGGAGGCTACCTCTGTGTCTTTGGGACAAGCGTGATTTTTCATCTTACGGCAGTCCTCTATACGACGTTCCTTCTACCCGAAGTTCCCCAACCAAAGCCTGCTCAATATACAGTCGGAAAGCATGGCTGGTACGGAACATGGAATAGCAGCTTTGACGCCTCTAAGCCCAAGCGGATTCGATACTACAGCGAGAACGACAGTATTGTTCCGGTGGGACCTCCCGGGTCATCTCCTGTTCTGGAGCCAATCTATGATACTAATGAAAATACGGAGCGAAACGCCCTACTCCCTCCGCCGCCAAGCTATGCTCAGAGTCAATACAGAACGTATTCGGACCAGGACCAGGATATCTGTGAGGAGGAGGGAAATGACATTTCAGTCAAGGATTTCATTATTGGGTCCATGAATTCCATTGTGAAGGAGCGGCCGGGTCATACGAGGAAATGTCTACTTTCCCTTGGGCTCATAATGCTACTGTATGGGATCACTTACAACGGTATGGCTTGGCTAGTATTCGGAGGGCTGGGATTCAAATGTTGGAGAGCACTGATTTATTTTACCTTAAACGGCTTTATAGGGGAAGTGAATATGAAGTACTTATTCACAAGGAATAAGTTTAACTGGAGGGAGCAGCAGTTTAGCTCCTGGGTAATATTTGATGCTTTGATGATTGTTACGGGCCTATTCGTGGTTATGCCTATACTTAGTAAATTGCTCAAATTCTCCGATCCCTTCGCCGGAGCCATAGCTGCTCTCGGAAGGTTCGGCTCAAGGGCATTCTTTGCATTTGCTCCTTCTTCCCAATACCTCTATGCCGGTAAAATTAGAATACGTACCAACACCTAGTTAATTATTTTGCTTGAATAAATACCAAATCATAATTCTAACCTCAATGATCTCATTTAGGGTCAATTGTTGATTTGCCCGGAGTCATAGGACCACTATCGGCTAGATCCCTGGCTTCCAAATGCGTTCTCAGAGATGAGAGAGGTGAGTTAAGTCACAAATAACAAGCGTGTTGCTTTGAATGTTTGAGTGAGCAATATGAATGAAAGACGAAATGTGAATTTATATGCTATTCGAATAAGTAAATAATTATAAATACCTAAGTGTTACGGATACTGTTTCACAGGACGAGTATTCGCTTTCCTGGGGTGCATAGAGGCTTTGGTCCCGCTTATTGCGGTCCCAGTCTACTCTCTGATTTATTCAGCTACGCTTACCTATGCCCCTTCCAGTATCTACTATGTCTCTTGCGGGATTTATTTCATGATCTTCCTAATTTTTGGGTAATACACGTATTCCATTGTATTTCGTTTTAGCATTAAGTATAGCGGGCTGGTTTAAGCTTGTTTCATAAAGAAATTATTTGTTAGTGCTACTTTATTTTTTTCCTCATTTGTAACTACAGACTGCTGTTCCTGGCACTGAAACTGAAGTTAGTGCAGTTTACCGGTACCGACACATCTTCTCTAACTAATCCCAGCGAGATTATCAACGTTATACCCGGAACGAATATTCCATATTGCTACAGAAGAACTAGTCTTTCATAAATATAAACTTGAACTTATTTTTATTGCTTTACCTACTAGCAGGCTCCACAATACAACAAATATTAAATATTATATGACAAATATAGGTAGGTAATGTTCATGAACGCATTAGTAAATCGAAATCGGTATTTATGATATATGTAGTATTTGTTTGTATAAACACACTTCATTTGCATACGCGTACGGATTATACACCATTGACGTAAAGAGCGACGAGACGACATACGACTAGGGTATGACTTCAGTGTCACTCTCAGTGTAGCAATTATGCAATTATTACCATGTTCAAATAACATTAAATAGAATTTAAATATAAGTAATAACACAACACACACAACTTACTTCCCGGTTCCCGGTAGTCGAGTGCTACTCTACTGTACCAACACTATGGGAGCCCCGTTCCAGATCCTGCACCTTGGGTTGGCGTTCGCACCCGACAAGGTTCCCGGCTAAAACACGGTTTAGCGACAGTCGACAGTTGTTACAAGTTGGACAATATGTGGGGTCAATTACCGACCGTAAAGTATAGAATAACTTCACCAATGTTAGACTTTTAAAGCTAAGATTAAAATACAAACTAAAAAAAATCAAATTCTAAGTTAGCTTTTCAGGTGTCAGACTTAGCATTCAGCATTAGCAGGTCCTAGCAGAGAGGTTCGAACCCTTCCACCTTCGACTCGACTGCATATGGATATGACTAGTGTCAGGCCTTTCGAATTTCAAATGCAAGGAATACTCTCCAGGTCATAAAGTTCCCGGCGAAAACTTGCGAGCGGGAACGTTGATTTTCAAATTTCCGTCCACACTCCTCCGCTCTGTTCTTCCAGCTCACACTATTCTCTACAGCTGGACTGATGACGTACTTTACACATAAATAGTTAAATAATTAAACTCTAACGCCTATCTAAGCGTATCGCACAGAGTAATTAACTATTAATTATTTAAAATAATACTTTGTCACGTATTAAGTTCGTATAAATGGTGAACTTGTTGAACATAATAAATATATCAACACATAGTAATTTACGGGTGTACAGAATCATGAGACCACCCTTATTCGGAACGAAATAAAACTGTGACCTGTTGTGACACTTTGACCTCTTGGCCTGGATTTCTCTGTAGAACTAATAATTAAACCTAAAGCTTGCGACGGTCGTTACAGAAGGTTAAAGGTAATGGTCACTTAAAGTAAAGAATACGGCACTCATATTGTATCCTATTCTTTAGTTCTTTCTAATAATTTCATATTTTTGGTTTCAGATATATCAAATGTCAAACAAGTCTAAGTAGAGGTATCATATTAATCATTCATCATGGACGTCATCCCACTGACTATTGTCAAAGCAGCGGTAAGTGTACCTACCTCTATACTGCTCCTAGAACTGCATTAGTACATAGTATGCTTTTCAATTTCAAAAGATTATATCACATATTACAAGTAGCGACCTCGCCTTCGGCTCGTGTCTTATACTTGCGCACGCGGCTCCGCTTGCGGGTGTAACCCACTGAGTCTTCCCTTCCGTTGGGCCTTCCGTTGCTGGCCTGGCCTGCCTGAGCCGAGCTATTCAGAGTTTAGTTCCTAAACAACGGCTCCGCCGCTTAGCGGGCTTGGCTCTACGTTTGGAACTCATTAGAACAAATATTTTCTTTAGTAAATAACTCGATTACATCTCTACAAATGGTGTGATGTTAGCAAGCCAGGTCACAGAAACAAAGTACCTACGAACTACATGGCTCCTAGCAACGGATTTTTTTAGAATTGTGTTGACATTTTCTGAAATCCTTAAGGAAATTGTTTGAGCTTTTATTTCCGCCATAGCTCATAACAACACGGGCCCGAATGAGTACATCACTTTAATACATCACAGAACCAAAGT